>CAIGRB010059835.1:10443-28097 GCA_903798255.1 Fraxinus quadrangulata
GTTCATTCTCTCAACGATCCCATTTTGTTCGGGTGCGTGTTTTACAGTTCTATTCCTGATTATCCATTTTTGCTTGCAGAAGTTGTCAAACTCAAAATTGTAAAACTCAAGCCCATTATCAGTTTTTAATGTTTTTAATTTTCTCTCTAACTATTTCTCAACATATTTGAGCCAGGTTCTAAACTTTTGAAAGGTTTCAGATTTATTCTTTAAAGGATAAATCCAAACCTTTCTAGAATAATCATCTACAAGGGTAAGAAATATTTACTTCCACCAAATATAGAATACTTCTCAGGATCCCATAGTTTAGCATGTGCATAGTCTAAGGGTTTATTTGTTCTATATGAGCTGATTTCAAAACTCAACTTATGGGACTTACCCAACACACAAGTCTTACAGAAATCCAATGTCTCAATATCATCTTTTCCAATTAATTTTTGGTTACTTAAAGATTTTAACCCTTTATTACCAATATGACCCATTCTGTTGTGCCAAAATTCAAATTTGTCTTTATTAACAATAAGTAGACTGGAATTAGGTGTAGTTACAGTTTTGCCCTCAAGACAGCATAGACCATTTCTTTTAGGTTTTTTCATTACAATTAGAGATCCCTTCATAATTTTCAGAACTTTATTACCAGATTAAAAGGTATATCCCTCATCTTCAAGAGTACATAAGGAAATGAGCTTCATCTTCAAATTATGGACATATCTTACATCTCTGAGTTGCCTGACAGCCATATCATACATCCTGATGGCTATGTCACCAATCCTAACCACATTCTGAGAATTATTATCCCTCATGTAGACCTTCCTAGGTTCAATCTCTCTATAATTATAGAACCAAGACATTTCAGGGCACATATAAAAGGTGCACCCTATGTCCAAGATCCAGTTTTTATCAAATTCTTCCTAGACACATTTAGGACATGTAAACTATCGAATTCAGAAACAACGACAACGTTATTTAGATCAATATTGTTTAGGTTTTTTTGTTTCTTTTTTCAGTCAAAGCAGTCTCTCTTGAAATGTTCTAACTTTCCACAGTTATAACATTTCTTACCACTTCTATCTTTAGATTTGGATCTCATTTTAAATTTTCCCCTTCTCTTTTTGTTCTGAAATTTAAATTCTTTCTTTTCAGGTCTTCCCCTAACAAATAGGCTCTCTTCTCTCGAATTCGTTCTGTTGTCTCTTTTCAATTCAAGTTCTCTTGATTTTAACGCATCTACCACAATAGCTTGTGAAAGAGTGTCCCTACCATATTTTATGGCATTTTTGATTTCTTTATAAGATTCGAGGAATGAATTTAACAGTATTACAGCTAAATCTTCATCCTCAAACTTCTTATCGTTGTGAGCCAAACTTTTAACGATTTATAGTCACTGAAATTCTCTTCCACATCCTTCACTGGGTCTATCTTAAAACTAAACAGCTTCTCTAACAGATATATCTTGTTAGACAAAGTTTTATTCAAGAACAAAGCATCTAAGGCAGTCCACAAAGTTCTAGCATCTTTAGCACTATCAACTTGTCTAGCAACATTATCAGATAAATGCAAGATTATAGAACTATAAGCAATTTCATTCATTTCTTCAATTTTAACGAGTTTAGGTTTTAACTTGTCAAAAAAAGTAGTTGGATCATCGAGACCTTTCGCAACTCTCTGTTGGATCAAAATGACTCTCATTTTCTGTTTCCATATCGAGTAATCCCCATTTCCATCAAATTGTGATAATTCGACCCTCGAACCCATTTCGGATTCTGTAAAAGGATGGCCTATACTCGAGGACAAAACAGAAAAGGTTTTGAAAAACTATTCAAGTGATCAATGTAAAAATAGAAACATAGAGTTAAAAACAATATCCAGAAATTGAGGCAAAATAATGAGTCAATCCGATCAAGAAACCTCAATGTGATGGGTGTGAAGGTGTTATTTAAGCTCAGGCAATACACAGGTGTTGATGCAAGTAAATATGCATTCAAGATTACAAATCAGTCACAATAATCCAATCACCAGAATTCACAAATAGGTAATCAAGTAATCATACATCAATCAAGGAAAGAATACCAAACCCAACTTAAAGATGAGTTTGGAACAATCTTACCAATGACCGTTGAAAAACAGTAACTATACCCTCAAGGTCTCAATCAAGCTAGCCAATCACCCAGTTCAGTCAACAACATACACAACAGCAAAAATAGAGGAATCAGTGTCAATTAAAGGAACAAGATGCCACAAAAAGTTATGTTTTCTGTTTAGACATTTGAAGGTCTATACAGATATATCACTAAAAATGAAGAAGAAGGACCCAAATCAATGAAGGAAGAGTACAACCAAACCCTAGACCGAAGGGTTCTGTTACCAATTTGATTGGGATTTTATAGTAATAATCTTACACTCTCAATGCAGATAAACCTTTGAACATAACAGAAAAGGCAGAGAAAGTAAAACATAGAAAATAGAGAGATTCTTTCCTTTTTCGTCTGGAAATGGTAGGCTCAGGAACAGCCCCTCCACTTTCAAAAATCACCTTCCAGAGAGAGATTTAAAATCGGCCAAATACACACAGAACTCGACTTGGGTCAACAATCCAAGGATCTACCAAAAACAGTCAAGTTCAAGCCCTAGACACTGACCTAACCCGTGCGAGAAACCAACACCATTCAGCTCCTATTTCAAGCCTGAATATTACACGAGGTTCTCTCACCAAAAGGCTAAGGAAGACAGTGAACCCGAATGAAGAAAGAGAGACGGACCAACAGAGATAACAGGGAAGAGAAAGTCTCAAGGAAGGAACTATATTGAAGCTCAAAGGTCGAAGGCCAAATGAAAAAATATCTCACAAGAATAAACCCCAACCGTAGATCTCATCCAAGGGCCACAAAGAATTCTAAACTAGCACAATCCAAGTGATCACTTAGCTACCAATAAGTAGATGCCACTTAAGCAGCATAAGTAAAGAAGAAGCAATAATGCAAATGTCACAAATAGCACTAGCCCAATAGTATTAGTGAACCACTAAAAGCCCACAATGATCTTATGACACATTTAATGTGTTTCAACAAACAGAGCTAAAAAGGAAAATACATCAACATATGTTTATCTGAACAATCATATCAAACATGTCTTTGAATATATATATATCTCTATCAAACTTAGGTATATGCATATTTTAGATAAAATTCACTCACAAGAAATGAGAAACCATTCAAAAATTGCAAAGGTACCACTCTGGCGCCCTTAGATAAGTTGCAACCTTTAAACAATAAAAAATTTCCTATAGCCATATTCTTAAATCAGAATTGTCTGCTTTAGAAGTAGCAACATCTTAATAAATTATCATTTCAGCTTCCAAATGAAATTTTTTAAATGATCCATCAATATCGTGTCCAATTATTTTACTTCCAAAATCTACTTTTCCTGGATAAGTAAAGCAATTTTGATCTTCTGTGGAAAACCTAATGCGAAATATTCTAATAGTTACAGTTACCAAAGATTATTAAATTTTAGGCATTTCTTCAATTTCTTATGAGAAGATTATCTTACTTTCATGCTTCACAACAGCTCAAAATGTCCATCCAACTCTAGATCGTCATTTTCTTCCATCATATGGTAGATATTACGTAGAGCTGGAGCGCGCTCAACAATCGCTTACATTTATCAACAGAAAACTATAATTTGAAATGACGTTCCCAGCAGACTCATCGAATAAAGGAGAGAAAATTCTACTTCTGTTCCATAATTTTTAGCACAACCTTGAGAAACACAAAGGCCTCAAATGCTTCTAGCACTCTTACTTCAATAGTTGATGGGATGTCATCAATGAATAAGACATGAACTTATCTAGTAAGGATATTATGAGTAAAGTTTTGAATAACTGATATTTGAATTTTTTTTTCCCCAAATTTTTCTCTCCTTTTAAACTTTTATCTTTCGTGATGGTGCATTCAAAATGTACAATATAATAAGTTTACTTTTCGAAATGAAGCAACTTCTTTATGGACATCCCGAAATGGGAAGCCTAACAACATTACTACCTCAAATTCCTTACCAAACCTAGACTTCATCAGTAGTCCAGCACACTGGCATTTGTCATGTTTGAAATTAGTCTATAGACTCTGTGACATAGAATCCCACATTTTCTTATGCCACCATATTGGAAAAATATAGCTTCGCTTGCTACCTGAGATAGCCTCAAGATGGATTTATTAGCATTAAATACTCTATGAAAACAACCATTAATCCAAAATCAGTTTAACAATATTCTTATTGGATAGCTAATATAATGGGAAAAAATGAAACAAAAAATACAAGGAGTGGTATGCGGAAAAACTCATAAGAACCAATTTAATCATTTATTGAAACCTTATTTTGCTTCAAAACCTATCGAGAGAGAAGTGATGGTACCTTCCGTCACATCCAAATACAACCAGCCACCACCTAACCCAACCGACTATGTCACCATCGTTGGTCACCACCCCAGATGACCCAACCCTATCGACCTTACGCTACAAATTCTCAGCCAGTTTCCCGAAAACCTAGAAGATTCAGAAAACCCTAGCTTCGCAACCCAAGGTCGAACTATCGGAGGCTCACATGACGGCAACTAGCAAAGGCCCACGTCGACTCCATTTATAGTGGCAACAGATTAATTACAGATCTAGGAAATGAGAATATCAGTTTGACACACGCGAGCCAAGATCTAATCCCGCCAGTTCTGACCCGTTTCCAGCCACAAGCGCCTATCTGGTGGGCTGTGCAGGCTCCAATAGGGTCGGCACGTGGAGTACACACCGATCTGTCGATGCGTGGGGCTCACGCGCCACTACCGAAATTCGCCAAGATCCACCACGCTACGACGAGGCCTTTCGAAACATTGGAATATCATCAACTGGCTTATTTGCACAAAATCATGGGAGACAGAATCAAACAGAGGGTTTCAAGGTTTTCAGTTCACGATTTAGAGTTGAGGCAAAGGAGTTCGTAGTCTCTATTACGGAATCAAGCTTTGTTAAGCTAGAAGAATGGGGATCGAATATTTTGGGCGCAATTTGCATGGGCCGATTTGGTGCCGTGTGGATGGTGAATATGGTGGATAAGTTGAGGAATGCTGATAAGATGGAAGATTTCGTTGCCAAGTTTAATGAGTCTTCTCAAGCTTTCTTGGCACGACATTGTCCTAACAATCATGGTAGGTTTTTTATGATAGTACAGTATGGGGAGAGGCATCGAAAGGGAGTTGTAATGGTGCCGAAGGAGCAAATGGAGACTGATAGGTGTCGATTTCACGGGTGTTTCAGGCAGTTGTTGATTCATTTGTTGCCGGAGATAAGGTTAAATGTAAAATAGCTGAAGAAATGAGGCGATTAGGAATGACCTATGCCGATGTTACGGCAAGCGTATGGGTATCAAAAAATGCTAATCAGTGGGAGTTGTTGGATAAGGAAATGGCAGAGAATGGGGGGATTAATCCGAACATTGCATTAAGGACTTGCATCCAGGCGTTGAAAGGGGAATTGGATGATTTGATCAAGGTAGTGGAGAGTGGGTCTATAGTGGGTTCCAGGATCACTTGTTGCCATAAGTGTGGGGTGGGATTAGTTGAGTCTCCAGCCAATGAAAAATATGTAGCGAATTTGGATTCTAAAGAATTACCATCGATAAGGGCCCAAACTAAAGTTGAGCAGGTGGTGGATAAGCCTAGAGGTGAATCCCAGACTCGGACTGAAGTGGTGAATTCCTATGGTGATGGAAATAAGGTCGAGACGGAGGAAACAGATCGAGATGAAATGGATTCAATGGTCGGGGCATCTCGAGAGGTGGAAAGTTGGGTTGAAGTAGGGGACGGGTACTATGAATCTGAATTCGGAGTTATTCGAAGCTATAAAATGTCCTACAAATGAGGGTATGTTGGAAGCGATTCCATCTTTAAAGGGATCATTGTTGGTTAGTGAGCAAGAGAACAGAACTGTATTAGTAGATAGTTTAGCGTTAGCACTAGAGAAATAGCAAGGGATGATATGTTCAGCAACTATGGTAGTGAATACCTACTGTAAGAGATATTCTAAGTCTCCGAAAGAAGGGGATCCAGGAAATGATAATGTTTTGGTAGTGTGGGTTGGAGGCGTCGAAAATGGGGATACGAACTGTGATGTTGTACGGGTGGAGGAAGAGGAGGGACGCTGTTATGATCCCATTTATGTTGAGGTGATGGTGAAAGTTAGTGCACTTTGCGATAGACATCGACTGTCAAATTGGGTCCTTCAAAAAATTTTGGATTTCAGCAAGATGGTAGGTGTGTCATATAATGGGTATGAAAATAGCCTTTTACAACTATTCGAGGAATTGGAGGCTAATAGGGGACATGGGTTGGGTACATAAAGAGGCAAGACAAGAAGAAAGAGGGATCGGGAGCTTAAGCGTCTCAAATACTCGGTTAATTATGATCTCAAGGGTGGAGAGTCAATGAGATGTCACATGGGGAGGGATGACGAAATGTTAAGTTGATTCCGAAAATAATTAGTTGGAATAAGAGGAGGCTTAATGAAGTTGGGAAAAGATTGGATATTCGGAATCTATTAAGGAGATGGAGGGCTGGCCTTGTATGTCTACAAGAAACAAAGTTGGAGTTCGTTTCGATGGCGGTTGTGTGCACCTTTGGGGGGGACAGCATGTGGGATATCAGTTTGCAAAATCATCGGGGGCTTCAAGAGGAGTGCTAGTAATGTGGGACACTAGAGTTTTTGATACGGAGGAGGTTAGTGAAGAGTTATGCTCTCTATTCTTTCGTTTAGAAATATTGGGGATAGCTTCTGTTGGATGTTTATAGGAGTTTATGGGCATAATGTAGATGAAAGTAGAGGTGGATTGTAGGATGAATTGGCTGGGATGATGAGTTGGTGGAACCTCCCAACATGTATTGGAGGAGATTTTAATGTGGTTCAATTTCCCACTGAAAGGTCCAGTGGGGGGAGATTAATAGGGACTATGGAGGGTTTTTTAGGTTTTATCATGGAGAACATGTTGGTGGACTTGCCTTTGATTGGGGAAGAATTTACTTGGTCATCCAATCAAGACCAACTCGTCATATCCTGAATAGATCGATTTTTGGTTTATGGGAGAGTAGAAGGCTAAGTACCCAGAGGTCACGCAGAGGAGATTGGGGAGGCTATATTCAGATTATTTTCCCATTTCGTTATCTGGGAATGCAAGGCAAAGTAGAAAAAGGACTTTTAGGTTTGAGATGATATGGTTAAAAGTAGAAGGTTTCAGGGAACGAGTACGGAATTAGTGGGCATCCTATGACTTCAGGAGGTCTCCTAGTTATGTGCTAGATCGAAAATTGAATGCTTTGAAAAAATGATCTTAAGAGGTGGAATGAGGAGGTGGTGGGAGATGTTACATATCGCAAAAATCAATGCCTATCAAATATAGAAGAGTTGGATTATCAAATATAGAAGAGTTGGATATGAGGGAGGAAAGTAGATGACTGTTAGGTGACGATAGGGCGAGACGTGGAGAATTAAGGAAAAAGATGGAGAGGTTGGTGGAGATAGAGGAAATTGTCTGGCGTCAAAAATCTAGGGTCAAGTGGTTGAAAGAAGGGGACAAATGCACCCAATTTTTCCTTAGGGTTGCTAATTCCAACAAGTGCAACAATTCTATCACTTTGTTGGAGGTTGACGGGGTTACTTATAAGGATCTACAGGATATCGAGACCCATATGGTAAGCTTTTATCAAACTCTTTATCGTGAGCAGTTGGATGGAGGCTAGAATTGGATGGGATAGACTTTTCTAAAGGGTATTTGGTGTAGATTAAAATCAGATTTTAAGATGATTGTAATAGAAGTTTTTGAAATGTTTGGTTGAAAAGATGTGGGACCATGAAAGATGTGGTTGATATTGATTGTTTGACTTAGATTAAAATCATATTAAAATTTGGCCCAAACATGCCCCACTATTAATGAGGAGAATGCTAATTGGTTAGAGAGACCATTTGGGGAGAATGAAATTATGGAGGTGGTGTTCATCATTAATGACGATAAGGCACCAGGACCCGATGGATTCTCTCTCATTCTTTAAGGCATGTTGGGATGTAGTGCGATCAGACATTGTGAATGTCCTTATTTCTTTCAGCGTAGAAGATTCTTAAGAAGCGTTAACGCTACATTTATTGTGCTAATACCTAAGAAATCGGGAGCGATGGATATTAAGAACTTTCGTCCTATTAGCTTAGTGAGTGAGGTATACAAGATTATTGCAAAGATTTTAACGAATAGATTAAAGGAGGTGCTGGTAAAGTGGTGTCTAAATTTCAGAATGTTTTCGTCAAAGGACACCAGATTTTGGATTCCGTACTTATTGCAAATGAATGCATTGATTCAAGAATGCGACTAAGGGTTCCAGGAATGTTATGCAAACTCAACATTCAGAAAGCTTATGATCACGTTAACTGGGGTTTTGTTTTGTATATGCTCAGGCGATGTGGCTTTGGGAAGAAGTGGTGCCAGTTGATTCAACTTTGGGAATTAGTGGGATTTTGGGTTGCACGGTGGCACAATTGCCTATGACATATTTCGTGCTTCCTTTAGGAGCACGGTTTAAAAGCACACAGATTTGGAATAGTATTGTGGAAAGGGTGGAGAGAAGGCTAGCAGGTTGGAAGCGTATGTACCTCTCAAAGGGAGGCTGTCTTACTCTCATAAAGTTCACTTTGTCGAATCTCCCTACTTATTTCTTGTCATTGTTTCTTATTCATGTTGCAATGGCAAAAAGATTAGAGAGTATCCAAAGAGAGTTTCTTTGGGGATGATTAATAAGAGAGGAGAGGAAACTACATTTGGTTAACTGGCGTGTGTCGTCTGTTCTCCTATTAGATTCGGTGGTCTCGGTATGAAAAGTCTAGTACTATTTAATAAGGCCTTGTTGGGTAAGTGGATATGGCGATTCGGAGTGGAGAGGGAGAGTTTTTGGAGAGATATTATAGGAGTAAAATATGATGTTATGGAAGGGGATGGTGCTCAGGTAAGAGACGTGGTTCTTACGGGATGAGTTTGTAGCAATATACTCGGCGTGGGTGGAGCGACTTTTGGGATAGATTGACTTTCGTAGTGAGGAATGGTAATACCATTAGTTTTTGGGATGATTGCTGGTGTGGAGATCAACCGCCTAAATTGATATTTCCTTCTTTGTATCATATTGCGTTGGAGCCGTCTGTCATGGTGAATGATGTCTTAGATATTCACAATGGGAGCTCCAGTTGGAAATATGTTTTTGGCCGGGGATTGCAGGACTGAGAATTGGATGTTTATGCGCTGTTTTTGACATCTTTATACGAGGATAATATCAGGGCAGGAGAGGGTGATTGTAGCAGGTGGAGGTTGACACGTGATGGTATTTTTTCAGTTCGCACTTATTTTAGATCCTTATTGGGACTCGTTGAGAATTCTTTCCCCTGGAAGATGATTTGAAAATGTAAACTACCCCCCTCGAGTGGCATTTTTAATATGGACGGTGGTCGGAGGACGGGTGTTGACGGTGGATAACCTTCGTACAAGGGGCTTCTATATTACAGAGTGGTACTATATGTGTGAGAGGGATGGGGAGATGATTGACCACTTGTTCCTTCATTGTGATGCTGCTCGTTTACTGTGGAACGATATTTTGGCATCGCAACACATGGACAGGGTGTTGCCGTGGCGTATGGAGGACATGGTCAAGGTATGGAGGAGAAAGTTTCGAGATAAGGATAGCAGACTTGTATGGGACCTTATTCCGAGTGCATCGTTTGGTGTGTGTGGAGAGAGAAATAGTCGCTATTTTGAAGACCAATCACGGACAATAGAACTGAATAGGGAATTATTTTATTTGACGGGCTGCCTAATTTCATGTTGTTCCTTTCTGATTTAAATTGATAATACACTTCATGTGTATTATACATTGATTTATAAAATATTTGATTATTTAAAAAAAAAAAAAAAAAAAATTGATCCCCTATCCTAACATGACTTTTCACGAACAAAATGTAAGTCTGCCTATATGTGCTTTGTTCTCCAGGAATTACCATATTAGTGGCAATGTGAATAGCTGCTTAATTATCATACCACAAGTTCATGGAGTGGGACTTATCAATGCCAATCTCCCCAAGTGATGTAGCCACATAAGTTCATAAGTTACATGTGTCATAGCTCGATATTCAGATTCTGCACTTGATCGAGCTACAACACTTTGTTTCTTACTCTTCCAAAAGACTAAATTACCTCCAACAAAAACATAATACCCTGGGTTCATCTTGACAGAAAAAAAGGTCAGCATATGAGAAATCCTCAACTCTACAATGACAGTAAACACCGATTTACATCCGATTGCCTTTCTATTGAGGGGTAAAGTAGCCAAATCACAAGTATGATTATGCTCCAGGACCATCATTTCTTCCTGCATGGCTGCTCGCTAGCCACTATGGGACAAAGCCTCGGTAATAGATTTTGGTATTGACGCACACTCTAAGGAAGCAATGAAGGACTTGGAAGACTGTGACAATGCATGGTAAGAAACAAAAGAAGAGACTGGATAAGTACAAGATCGTTTACCTTTTCGAAGGGCAATGGGAAGATCAAGACTAGCATTAGGAGGGGGTGATAAATCCTAAGGTGAAGCAGCAAGTAGATGCGATAAGTCATGGTTTGTAGTAGGTGCTACTGGAGATTGCTGCACACGACGGGTGCAAACATTACGAATAGAAGGACAAGAAGATATGGGTAACACAGGTATAGTTACAGTGTAAATGATGAAATCATCCTTAGACTCAAAAAGAAGGATTAAAAGACACGAAAGAACTGGAAAAGGGTGTGGACTCGAAGAACGTGACATCAGCAGACACTATGTATCATCCTAAGGAAGGAGAGAGACATCGATAACCTTTTTGAAGTCGAGAATAACCTAAAAAAATACACTTTAGGGATCTAGGGTCAAGCTTGGAGACTTTAGGTCTCATATCCTAGACAAAGCAAGTACACCTAAATACTCTAGGAGAAAGAGAGAATATAGTTTGAGAGGGAAATAGAATGGAATAAGGGATTTTACCATCTAAGACAGAAGAAGGCATACGATTAATTAACATGCATTAGAGACTGCATCTGCCCAAAATTCTTTTGAAACACTCATATGAAAAAAGATCGTGCAACTTCCAATAAATGATGATTATTTATTTCTGCCACCCCATTTTATTGTGGAGTAACGATGCATGAAGATTGAACACCCTTTTGAGAAGGAAATGAAATGTGGATGAGAAATATTCCTTGGCATTATCACTTCTTAAGATACGTAAAGATTTATCAAATTGAGTTTTAATCTTCTCAGCATAAAAGGTGCAAACAATGGAAAATAGTTCTGAGTGATTTTTCATAAGATATAACTCAGTAACTCGAGAATAGTCATTCATAAAGGTAACAAAATAGTGAAAACCGGTCTTACATAAAATGGGACAAAGACCCCAAATATGAGAGTGTACTAAATCAAAAGAGGACGCATCCCTTTTATTCATTCGAGATAAATATGGTACCCTACGGTGCTTTGCTAACTGACACGACTCGCAATCTAATTGAAACACTTTGACTAAGACTAGGACATAATTTCTTCAAAACAGGGAGAGAAGGATGACCGAAGCGACAATGAAGCTGCAGAAGAGAAGAGGTACTCGTGCATGTAATCAATCTTAGCACCTGTGTAGGAGAAGAGTCGAGCACATACAAGCCATTGAACTCATGCCCTCTACCAATAATCTGATTCGTCCCAAGATCCTGAAAAATGCAGTGATTAGGAAAGAAACGGACACTACAATTAAGTGATATAGTAATTTGACTGACAGATAAAAGTTTAAAAGAAAACTGAGGTAAACATAAGACATAAGACAATGGTAGAGAATTTGTTGGATGTGTTGTCCCGCATCCGACCACGGGGATATAGAACTATTAGCTAAAGTTATACATGGTAAATTAGAAGAAGATTGAAATGATGAAAGTACGCCTGTATTTCCAATCATATGATCTGTGGCACCAGAATCAATTACCCAATTGCAGGACAAGGTAGAAAGATACGCTGCAGAATTACCTGTGTTGGCTAAAGTGGAAGGTGTAACACGCAGTTGAGGCGTGGGCTGCTGAGAAGCATAAAATTGTGTAAGGCGAGCATATTTGACTGTTGGAATCATAAGTTGATGTTGAGATAGAAGTGTAGTAGGTGTTGTTAGAAGACCGTCTGAGTAGCAATATTAGCAAATTTCCTCGTAGGAGTCTGACTTGTGTACTTTGCTGGTTTGCCATTTAATTTCCAATAGTTTCTTTTTACATGTCTTTGCTCTCTACAATAATAACCTCGAGAACCACCATTAGAGATTCTATCTCGACTACTACCCCATCCTCCTTTAATACTATAATTGCTATTTATCTTTGAATTTGTGCCAACAAAAGCTACCTTTAATACTGTAACTGCTCCTTGTAATTGTCCTTGCATACTCGAAGGAGACGAGCGTATATTATGTCGCTCAGCGAGCAAGGAGTGCCACTTACTCAACGAAGGTAATACTTTACCAGTAAGTAACTGAGTACGAGTCACCTCATATTCAAGACCTAAACCTACAAGAAAACACAGGACCACAATTCGTTCTTGTTCACACATTGTCTTCACATCACTAGTAATAGGAAACATGGCCCGCTTTTCTTCAAATGCTTGTTTTAACATCAGTACATGAACATGCGATACATCATGTTTACTCGCATATAAAAATTCTAGATAATCCCACAATTCTTTTATAGTATCACAATGATTAATGACATCGTGAACTGTCGGGTCAAGGGTATTTTGAATTTGATTAAAGAGTTCATCATCCTCTATAAGCCATTTCTTCCAAATCCCAAGATTAGTATCAGATTGTGAAGGTGGGTCACCAATCAATTGATCGCCCAAATCGACACTCGACACGTGTTGACAATTCTCTTCCAATGAGCATAATTCCTACTACCCATTAACTTTCTATGGGGTTACTATTATTTCATTCACCATTTTCTTATCACTTTTGTCCATGGTTAACAAATAACCAGAAAAAACATAAAAGAAAGCAGCCCAAATAAACAGAGTCCACCCAACAGCACGCCCACACCAAAAAAAATAATTAGGTCCACTTCAAAATTTGGCCAACAAAAACGCACAACCCACACAAATTAGTAGGTTTCACAAATGGGCTTCACGAACTCCACACAAACCACACACAATCATGCTGAACGCACTCGCAAAGACGCCAACGACACACAGTCACGCCGGCGCCGGAGAATCTCAGAAAAAATCCGACCACCCACGACAAGCACCTACAGAAAATTGATACCCACTAATGAAGAAGGAAACAGAAAATGTCGCCGTCGATTCCAAATCACACGACCACAAAGATTCAACGATTTCTCACAATTATGGTTCTGATACCATGTTAATTGATTTGGGAAAACCTCAATTTCATATTCCTTCATCAATAGGTTATATATATATATATATGTAGAGAATACTTCTCAAAAGGAAATGATCCTATCTAATAAGGAAATAATTCTAGACTTATACATCTACCATATACATCAAATTTATTTCTAAATTAACGCACACGTTTCATAACAATATTGTATAAATTTAATTTTATACTTGTTATTAATTTTTCTTGTTTAAATCTTTTCAATAAGAGTATCTATTTGTTATTTAATAATAAATTTAAGTTAAAAGTATTATATATTTTTTATAAAGAAAGAAAAATGACCATTTAGTGTACGAAAAATGTAGTTATACATGTTCGAAATGCATCGAATACGGACATGCCACCCTAATTGAAGTATCCATGCAACACAGAGATTCAATGTGCATTTATCTAAGAAAAATACCATTACATATTGTACATGTTGAATTAAATAATGAAGGTTTAATGTTAATTATTTGTGGAAAAGAAGCTACTTGTTGTGAAGGGCAAATATTAGACTATCTAAACAGAAAATCATTTATACTACACTTAAAATATATCAATGCAAGGTTTTTGATAAAAACATATTCAAGACTCTGTAGCCTAAAGGAGCAAAGACTCCTAGTTATAACAATATAAGGATATCAAAATCTTATAAACTCATTGTAATGCTTATGTATTGTAAATCCCATAGGGCTCAAAAATCATCTTATCTCATAATCATAGCATCTTTAATTATTATACAGCCTGATTTTACAAGGCAAGAGAACCACACCTCATGCACAAAAGTGTTTATTCTTTTCCCTATCTAAACCCAAAATTTGATCATTGGAGAACCCTTGATCGATAACCCTTACTGCCACTTTACACGCAATTCGTTTTGCAGATCCAGTGGCATAGTGAGATCATGAAGCATAATCAGGCAATTGGGTATTTCGGTAGTTGAAATAGTTAAAGTCAACAAATTACCACAATAGTATGTGGAAGACGATAAGCAAACAACAAGAAGAATGCAATACTATTATTCAAGGAAAACCCCAAAACCTCTCTGCTTTTAACCATCTCAATTCATCCATGTTCATGTGTCATTGATTCTAACTATTATAGTGGTCAAGAATTAGTCTTGAAACCTGATCTCGCCACACTCCAGCACTTGCGATTCTCCACAACAACAACTGTGGATAACACGATGAAATCAAGAATTCCATTCAGTTCATATCTAAAATGAATGCAGTGTGAATCATGAGAAACCGTGTAAAAACACGATTGTGAACCTAAATAATGAATGCGGAAAGAAATTATTGGGGGTGGAATAAGAATTCTATTTTGGTGAAATTTTCCATGACAGGTAACTCTACTAAGAATTGGACAAATTGAGAGCATTGATGGTTGTCATCACTGGTATCTTTTCAATGAAGCAGTTGATCCAGTAAAGTTGAAAATTCCTGATAGTTAATCAATAATCACTAATTTAATGGATTTGATATCGGATAAAATAAGCTAGAGAACAATATGTAACTTTGGTTAGGCATAAAAGGCATAAAAAATCTCTGGATCATGAAGAGAACTGTGAACCCTCAGAAGTGGGGAAGCTGGGAACATATCTTGATTATAAAATCCTAGCTTATTTAAGAAGTATCCACCTAGAAGCAAGTCGATGCAGAGATTCTAAGAAAGTACGTCAAAGGCTTTTAAGCCAATTAGAGAAGTCTCCCATTTACAATAGGACATGGATACCCAAGTCTTATCACACTCTGGCTAATATTCAAGCATGTAAACTCCCTAGGGGGAGGTAAAATCATGTGATCTCATAATCATTGCAAACTATCCCTACAATGCTTTTATTCTCCGCTCTCCTAGCTAAACTTCCAACTAACTTGAGTGTCAGATCATAGTGCTCCTGGAACAGATTTGTTTTGCAAGTCCGAAGTAAGATCGCAAAGCATAATTAGGCTACCTTGCATGTTTGACTTGACAAATTTGGACGTCAATACTACTCAACTTAGCTTAGAGGTAAACCACCACCAGAACCCCTTTTTCCTTCAAGTCAACTATGGAAAAGGAAATAGAGGCCACACTGAAACGATATACTTTAAACTTTACATTCGCCAAGCACTGATGCAGTAATCGCAATCAATCACAAATAATAACACATCATTACAGTTTAGATACTTTTTTACATGAAAGAAGTTCTGCAAAGTAATTGAAAAAGAAAACTCCAGCATGAACAGAAACCATATTCATCTCAGCGATTCTAATCCAGCTTATTAAAAAACAAAAATGGAAACTGAAATATGCAATATGCAAGATTAAATCCCTAAATAAAAAGAATTGAGCAAAAATCATTACACAGTGAGTAGCCTGATTAATTGTTACATACGCATAGACACAAATACATGAAAGAGGGAGAGATTTACCAGATCAAAAGACGAGGTTGAGGAATTGGATCGCCCGAAGTCAAAGTAGAGAGCGACGAGGGCGGAAAAAGAGAGTCCTCTGCCCGACAGTCGATTCACAAAATTTATTTCGAAGAAAGGGCTTTTCTTTTGGAGCTTTTTCATGGGAGTTAGCACGACAGGGCATTCATTTCCATTTTATTTTATTTCCATTTAGTTGCATGTCATAACATCCGATAAAATTTTCTTTTAATGGTGATTTAACAAAATTTATTATTAATTATGGGAAATGATATAAAAATTAATGTATTTCAAATACAAATATTTGGATTTAGAGTATCTATAATAAATTATCTATTTTTAAAGAGTATGTTTTATCATTTGAAGAGCATATGTAAATTTAGAGCGTTAAAATTTTGAAGTGCTCTAACAAACTCTTTATATTTAACACTTAATTTTATACTCCCAAAAAATATTTATTATTTTTCTTTATCTTTTATTTTAACTAGCTTTTTTTAAGATTATTTTATTATTTTCCTACATTAAAAATTAAAACACTTTGAATGCATTTAATTATAAAGAGTGAGTTTGACTAAAAAATTTTGAATGCATTTAATTATAGGTTCTCCAAATTTAGAGAGTCAAACTCACTCTTTAAATAAAAAATATTAATTTAAAGAATCTTTTGGAGCATAATTTGATATGTTGACTCTTTAAAATATAGAGTATATCATGTTTAAAGAGTTTCTTGGAAATAATCTTAAGTCAATCTTTTTAGGTAAATTTAGTTTGTTGTCACTGTACTTTGATTCGATTTTTAATTGGATCACTATGCTTTATTATATTGTCAATTCGATTACTTTAATTTTGTGCACCTTAGACAACTTCTTTCAATTCTATCACATTATCTAATGTTATACACAGTCATCAAGGTTACATAGTGATCGCCATCATATGAAATCGTCAAAAATTGACCTAGAAGATATGGTACAACGAAAAACAAGTTTTACGTGCTAGACTTCTATAATGAAAATAAGTCAAATAGAAAGTTTTTAGTTGATTCTTTCAATTCATTTTTCTTACAGCCGTGTAACATTGCAAAATTAGTATTCAATGGTCTCATTAGATGTTAAATTCACAAATGACCACCCAATTTTATATTTAGTATTATTATGACCACTAAATTTGATTTTATTTCACTATGGTCACACAATTTCATATAAATTTTTACCATAACCACTCAATTTTATATAACGTTTCACTAGGCTATCCAATTTCTTTTCACTATTTTTTTAAATTTTTTTTATATATATATAATGCAAAGTTATAATTTTTTCCCTTTTAAAATTAGTGAAAAGAAATTGGGTGATCATAGTGAAACGTTATGTGAAATTGGGTGACTTAGTTAAACAAAATCAAATTGGATGGACATGATGACGCAAAGTATAAAACTGGATGATTATTGATTAATTTAACCCTTTCTGGCGTTAGACAATGGACATAATTGAACAAAGTGGCCAAAATTTAGGCAAAATTAGAATATGATGACCAAACTAAAACAAAATTAAGTACAATGATCTAATTGATGCAAATTGAAATATAGTGATCCAGATTTCTATAGTGACGCTCCTTTTGTAATCAAAAGATGCAAAACTAGAATGCAATTCTATTCACTTGTTTAACAGAGTAGATACATTTGCAAATAATATCAAATGATAAAATAATAAAAATTTCATTAATTACATTGTTTAATCCTTTACTT
>CAIGRB010059883.1:1537-22580 GCA_903798255.1 Fraxinus quadrangulata
ATTTATTGCTCTTAATCCACTCATCCTAGTTTTCCTTGCTAGCAAAAACTGTTGTTTCACATGTGATTTGCCTTTAGTTTTTGTCATGGTTATAGACGAAATGATCAAACTAATCGTTGTGGGTGCTTTAAAATGTGCAATTGAAAATGAAGTTTGACCATCTATATATAAAAGATTTATAAAATTTGCTAGTGACACTCAAATTTTAGAATGAGTTGATAATTAGTTTCATATACAGATTTTGTCCCCTAAGAAGTGCTCTTGAGCTTTTACTCACTATTTACTTGTAGTAGTTAATGAAATTTCATTTTAATTTTTGTGTTTATCAAAATAATTAGCTTTGAAATTTGAGATGAATAAGTATTAAAAAAAAATAATAGATTCAATTGACGTGCAACTGCAGAGTTTATTGACCTTCTTCTTGTTTATAGCAGTATGTTACGATGTATATGTTTCACATTTATACTTTAGGGGTGAAGCCACATTCTAATTAAGTCAGAAAGTCATCGCTTATAGAAAGCGCAATGAAATGAGGAATTCAAATTATCCAACTCTAAATAATCAATGTGCGTGTAGAAAAAAGGCCAAGTTGTGAAAGACCTTATTCCCATTGCGAGGAACAAAGCCACTATGGCCACACCCGACCTTAACTAACAAAGCTACTATATCAAGAAGAATTTGTTAGGCTTTAGATATTTTGTAATTGGCAATTTTGTAAACAAAAGGATTGAATTGTACTATATGTAAAAAGTCAATGAGTAATGTGCAAATAGTTGAAAATATGATTATTAGGTATAGAGTTCCAGAATGGCAAAAGAAGGAAAAATGACGCGGATTTTCGCTAGACTATCGTCAAGTTTGGCTCGAGCTACAAAAGCAGAAGTATCGCCGCTGGACTATAGCCCCTTCTTCGCTCGAGCGACATGCTGTCGCTCGACCGTCGCTGAGCCCTCGTTTGACGACGTGGTTATCCTAAAAAAATTTATTTCGCGATTTCAAGTCTTTTTACCTGACCCATTCGTTCCCTAACCTACCTATATACACCAAAACACATCTGTGAGAAAAGTGAGAAGGTTGAACATTGAGAGAGGTTCATCTGTGAGAGATTCATTCCATTTTATCTTTCAGCCTTCGTCTATTTTATTTGTGTGGGTGAGAAAAATATCATTCATATAATCCAAATACCAAATTGTCCTTCCTCTACATCTGATCAGAGCTCTGAAGATCGAGGAAAATTGATTGGAGTTCTAGCCTATGTTGATTCACGGGAGATAGACGATTCCTCAAGGATATGAGTGCTGTAGGATAGAAGATTTCAGGAGAGCTTTGAAAATTGCAGCTAAGGATTTGTGCAGGGGAGCACAGTTTTCAGGAAAGCTATAAGAACTTCAGTCCGAAGATCAGATAGTACGTATCGTCATCTAGTCTAGAGACTGTAAATGTTTGAATCGTTTATAGTGGATTGACTAGTAAAGTGTTCGGAGTTTTTCCCAACTTGGTTTCTCCGTAATCATATCGTGTGTTGATTTACTACTTTATTCATTGTTTATATAATTTACTGTATTCAAACATATGATTAATCTGACGTGATTATTTAACCATCTAGAGATAACAATTGGTGACATGTTGCTTATTTGTTATAATAATTTAATTCCGCATTATATACATATTAACAACCTCTAGATATTTTTAGGAAAGAATTACATAAAATTCAGAGTGAATTGCTAATTTGTTATATTATTTTATTTCCGCATAATATACCTATTCACCCCCTCTATGTATTGTTAGGATCGAACTGCGTAAATTTCATAATTAATGCATTCAAAGAAGAAATATGAGGAATGAAGGATATTGAAGCTGCCATGTTTACGCATGGAAGCCTCATGAAAATCCAGAATATTTTTCGCTTGTACCATGCGTACGGATGGGCTAACAAACTAGCCGCTAGGTTGGTTTTAAAATTTGATTTTGGTGACATTTCATGAATGGTCGATAATTTTTCGTGGTGTGCAAAAGGAAAACCATAAATAAATGATAACTTTTCCATTTCCAATACATGAAATAAAAAAAAAAAATCACATTTAAGTGAAATAATTTCAATTCTCATTCAAATTTAAAACTTTAAAGCTTTCCATCAAGTTCTGGGAAGAATCAATTTTGGTTCAGTGTTTCTTCTTTAAAGGCTCATTACAAACTATTTGCCGGTAAGCAATCTAAAAATCCAAAAGATGGCAAATATCATTTAAAGACAACGTTTTTGTGTTCAAGCCTATTATTCTTCATATTGTGTGTTGAATCTTTCCCCTTTTTCATATTTTCTAACACTTAATCCACTCATCCAAGTTTTCTTTGCTAGCAAAAACTGTTGTTTCACATGGGATTTGCCATTACTTTTTGTCACGATTATAGATGAAATGATGAAATTAAGAGTTGTCGGTGCATTAAAATGTGCAATTGAAAATGAAGTTTAACCATAAAAAAAAAGATTTATTAATTTTGCTAAATTGATGCTGAAACATAAATACAAGTTGAGTGGCACTAAATTCTTAGGGTCTCATGTATATGCATGCTGAAAATACGTAGTTCGACCTTAACAATACCTAGATGAGTGAATAGGTGAATATGCGGAATAAATAATACTTAACAATTAAATAACAACAAGTCACTATTAATTATTTTCTAGATGGTTAAGCATACAATTCATATTTTTCTATATTGAATTATCACAATTATGAAAGCAATAAATAACACAGAATTAATCATGGAGAAACCAAATTGGGTAAAAATTCCGTGCACTTTTCCAGTCAACAATCCATTATAAACTATTTATAACTTACAATCTACCAGACTATATGACGACACGTACTATTTGATCTCCTAACTGTAATTCCAACAACTCTCATATATTATGTGCTCATGCACTAACTCTCAGCTGCAGTTTTCAAAGTTCTTCTGGATTGTGCTCTCCTGCAACAACTCCTAGATTTGTGAAATTGTCTATCTCTTGTAGATGCATGAAGAACACCGGGTTCTTCAACGACTATAACTTCAGTCACCTTCTCTTGATCTTCAAAATTTCTGACAGATATGAAGGAAACAGCAGTTTGGTATTTGAATATTGGAAATGATGTTTTTCTCACCGCCAAGATAAATTCACAATGAATAATGAAGGTTGAAATCTCAAAAAGGATGAAGAGAATATGAAAACCTAAGTGTTTGCTCAATGATCAACCTTCGAAATCCTTTCAGAGGCGTTCAAGTATTTATATGTAGGTTAAGAAATGAATGGACAATATAAAAAGCCTTTAAAAAACGAATTAAAAATTTTTTGGATGACATTGTCGCTCGAGCGAATGGTGAGCCACGGGTTGTCGCTCGAGCGAAGACGTGGCGACAGTCGAGCGATGAAGTTTCTGTTTCTGACGCTTGAGCCAAACTTTGGCGACAGTCTGGCAAAAATCCGCGTCGTTTTTCCTTTTTTCCATTCTCGAACACTAGGCCTAAAATATCACAACTTTCACTAATTGCACACTACCTCCTTGACTTTTTACAACATATCAATTTTAGTCATTTTTGTTCACAAACTTGCTAATTATATTAAATACCTAACACGTGCAAATGCACAAGTGAGAAACTTACCTCCAAACTTAATAGAGTCTATATATTGAGATGATAATTAGTTTCATATACAGATTTTGTCCCATAAGAAGTGCTTTTGAACTTTTGCTCCAAACGTATTCTTAAGGTCCATTTGTCATGATTTTTACTTTTACTTTCACGTTCTGTATAAAAGCTTTTGAACGAAACTAATTTTATTTTTGTTTGGAAACTAATTTTCAAAAGTGCTTCCTATTTCGAAAGTGTTTTTAGAGGAACTCATATTGGATCATCTCCCTCTAAAAGTTTTTTAACTAGAAGATCCACTATCACAAAATTAGCTAAACGGATCTAAAAATAACTTTTGGATCTTAAACGCTCCTTTTAATTTTTCAGAAGCTATACCAAACGGCCGTCAGACTATTAGAAAATTTACTTGTAGTAGTTAATGAAGTTCATTTTAAATTTTTTGTTTATCAAAATGATTTGCTTTGAAATTTCAGATTAATAAGTATTAAAGAATAATGATTGATTTAGATTAATAATTATTATTTAATATTGTCTAAACTGGCATCATAGCATTAATAGTGCTTAATAGCATTATTCAGCTTCACAGATGTTCAATTAGGAGACACAAACCATTTTTTTTTCAACAAGATTTTTTCATATTATTATTTATCATGCATAGGATCTTTGGAATTAAATTTCTTTACACTAACAGAAAGTGGGAATTGAAAGGTTTTGCACCAAAAATTTAAATATTTCAACATTCCTATTTAGGTTAAAAATTGTTTTGTCTAAAGTAAAGTTTTAAAAGTAGAAAATAGTGTATATGAGTTGACGATCAAGTGTTAAAGAATCAGAAAGAAAACTTGTTTAAGAAGATCTAATACCAAAAAGATAGTTGTCTCACTCGGCTAAGTTTTCATTTATTCTCTTACAATTCAAAATCTTCACAATCCTATTAATTCATACTGCTATTATATTGAATTGTCTGATACGAAAATAAGCCGAAACAATACTTATACACGCACATTACACTTTCTAATGCATTTCAAGGGGCTTTGCGGCGGGGGGATTTAAGCCATGATGCTTAGGATCTGGTCCAGATGGTACAGCTTTCTTGGATGGTCCTCCACCACTCACTGCACCTTTCTGCAAGTTCTCGAGTTTCGAAAAATCAATCCCTAGTTTGTTCAGAAGTGCCTGGCTTTCAATGCTTTCCTTCGGGACTGGTATGCGGGAAGAAGAGTTCATGGGGAGTGCCCAGCACATAACCAGCAGAATTGCTACAACTTTAATTGCCCCCGAGTTTGCCATTTTAATTGCTGTGAAGTACATGGAATTTGTTAATGTATTCATATCCTTTATATAGAGCCATTTGGAGAAGCAGATTACAAATTCATAGAGACTTTAGTAACGGTTCCTTGTTTAATGCGTTTTCTTTTCAATTTTCAAAATTATATAAATCTCGGGGATTACAGAAATTCTGAAATTGAATGTTATTTTGTCATCTTCTAGCCTTGTGGCAATTGCATTAATTTGTAAATTTTTGAGAGATTTCATAAATTGTTCAAATTTGCTTTTCTAAATTAACTCTATACTTGAACTCTTTTTGTTGAATTTTATTTTTAAGCCATTAGGATTGTTATCGAAGGTGTACAAGTGACAAATAGGATCCAACGAGAGTTGACTTAGCAAACTGATATTTCATTATTTAGGCTTCCACGCCGACCTTTCCTGAAACTATAGAAAATCGATTGAGCTGACGACAATAGAGCCATGGAGACGTAGAAGCGACTACGCAATATAATCCAAGCGAGCAACGACCGACTAATTATTTTAGATTGATCTTAACGTGATAATAGACACAACTCTTAATAAGGACAAGGTACAAGATGTCACTTTTACCTACCACTGCCCCCATACTTGCATATATTTGCATGGCCTATTTTCGTTTTAAACTTCTAGACGCAAGAGTCAACTTATTTCCTATACCCTATTTCTACATTTTGACTTGTTCATCAAAATGCATACAATCGTTGAACCCTGAATCGAAACAGTGGTTAACGTTATTTTACGTATGCAAGTATCATACATGTTACGTTGGTTTTAGGGTCAACTATATTTTGAGGTGAAGATAGAGCAAATTTTAGCATCGACCACTTTGCATCTTTATTCAATTCACATTTTACGAAATTGTATGTTAGACTGCGTGCTTATTGAAGAATGAGCCGACGAATCCTAGGCATTGGCTTGGTTAAGGAAATCCACTGGAGCCATACCGAAGGTAAATCTTCATAGAAAAAAAAATGAAAAAGAGGACTATCTCAATGGAAGGAGGACCTGCGACTTCAGAGTCTATTCTTCTTCTTTGTGTTACGATGTATGTATTTCACATTTATACTTTTGTAGTGAAGCCACATTCTGATTAAACTGGAAAGTCATCGCGCATAGAAAGTGCAATAAAACGAGCAATTCAATTGATCCAACTCTAACTAGTCAATGAGTGTGTAGCAAAAAAGGCCAAGTTGCGAAAGACCTTACTCTCATTGCGGGGAACAGAGCCACAATGGTCACAGCCGACCTTAACTAACAAAGCTACTATATCAAGAAGAATTAATGCATTCAAAGAAGAAATATGAGGAATGAAAGATATTGAAGCTTCTTCTGGCAGTAATAAGCCTCGAAATGGATGAAAGGAATGCATTTTATCCATGCATATGCATAGGCTATTTTGCCATGCGTACGCATGGAAGCCAGATGAAAATCAAGATTATTTTTTGCTTGTACCATGCATACGCATGACTTATGACCATGCGTACGCATGGACTAAGAAACTGGCCTAACGGCTAGTTTTTAAATATTGTTTTTTGTGACATTTCCTGAATGGTTGGTAATTTTTCGTGGTGTGTGAAAAAAATCACGTTTGAGTAAAATAATTTCAATTCTCATTCAAATTTAAAACTTTGATTTCCATCAAGTTCTGGGAACCTTCACTTGTGGTTCAATGTTTTTTCTTTAGAGACTTGTTTAATCCTACAAATTATTTATCGGTGAATCCATTTAAGCACTCTAAAAATCCTAGAGAGGACAAATATCGGTTGAGACAATATTTTTGTGTTCAAACCTATTATTCTTCGTATTGTGTGTTGAATCCTTCCTCCATTTCATATTTTCTAACACTTAAGCCACTCATCCAAGTTTTATTTGCTAGCAAAAACTGTTGTTTCACTTAGGATTTGCCCTTAATTTTTGACATGGTTATAGATGAAATGATGAAATTAAGAGTTGCCGGTGCATTGAAATGTGCGATTACAATAAAGTTTAAGCATCTATAAAATATTTATTAATTTTGCTAAATGGATGCTAAAACATAAATATAAAACACTATATTTTTAGGGTCTAATATATATGCACGCAAATGCACAAGTGAGAAACTTTCCTAGGATTTGATGGTAATTAGTTTCATATGCAGTTTTGTCCCTTAAGTACTTTTGAACTTTTGCTCCAAACATATTGTTATTGCTCATTTGGCATGTCTTTTACTTTTACTTTCTCTATAAGAGCTTTTTGAGAAAACCAACTTTATTTTCTTTGAAAACTAATTTTTAAAAGAGTTTCTTATTTCGGAAGTATATTTAGAGAAAGACACATTGAATTATCTTCCTCTAAATACTCTTTTAACTAAAAGAAGTATTTTCATAAATTTAGTCAACACCTTCAATGACATTTGAAGAATAAGCAACTCAATCAGCTTCTTTGTACCTTTGTAGAGTCCTAATATCTCTCCTAAATCTTTTTCCAGCAATTGAATATTGTGACACAGCTGGCAGTGGTGGCAAAGTGCCATTACCCATAACTTCCCAACTCGACTAAGATGTATTTTTCAACATAGATCCTAAACCAAACTCTAACGATAATGTACCAAATTGAATATCCACCAATATTTTTAATTTCTGCTGATTGGTAACCAAAGATTTTATAGAATCCTACAATACATAATACTGGGACCTTCTATGTCGCTGCAACATAACATTGTCCACCTTTATTAACATTTAGAACTCTACCTTCGTCGGTATACTTGTACCCTTTTGAATTAAAAGTATTCAAAGAAATAAGATTTCTCTTCAAATTTGAGAATATCTCACCTCATAAACTATTATAATCGTCCCATCAAACATCTTAATTTTGATCCTTCCAATACCAGATATCTTTCAAGATGTATTATTACCCGTTACCACACACATTTCGAAAAATTTCGATCACATATGAAAAGTCCGAGCTATATCAAGAATTCAATCCTCGTTAGGTTTAGAATCGCCATCAGAAATAACCAAAAGTTCTCCATCACTCTAGTAGTTTTCTATAATATCAACTTCACCTGAAGGGTTATTTTTCCTTCTGATTTGCAGCTAATTTTTTCTTATTCTGCAACTTATAGCAACCTTTCTTTATGTGTTTATTCTTCTTGTAATATTTACAAATTTGATTGTTGAAATTAGATTTCGATCTTCCCTTTACATAACAACCATTAACAACAAAGCTATCTCCATGAGCCTCAAATCCAATAAAATGTTTCACCTTCTCCTTTAAAAACAAAGCATAATATACTTTTTCAACGGTGAGAGTATCACGACTATATAATATCCTGTGTCTAAACGACATATATGAAGCGGGCAACGAATACAACAAAATTAACTTCAAGTCCTCTTCATTGTACTTAACCTCTAAACTTTCTAAATCATCGAGAATTTCTTTAAAAACGGCAAGGTGATCTTTAAAGTTGTACTGTATGTCATACAATGTGAATACAATTGCTACTTCAAATGTAATTTGCTTGTTAAACTTTTCGTCATGTATAATTTCTCCAACTTCAATCATAATGCAACAACAGTTTTCTCGTTCAAAACGTTCTGAAGAATATAATTCGAAAGATAAGGGTGAATTTGTGACAGGGTCTTGTGATCCTTTCGTTGTTTCTCCTCTAGAGTCCAATTTTGTTAACATCTTGTCAAATCCCAACAAAATATCATTTAAATTCATCTAGTCGAGCATTGCTTTCATTTTCACTCGCCACAACAAAAATTTAATGTTGCGATCTAAAAGCGGAATATCATACTTCATGGTTAACATCATAAGGACAAAATCTCGAACACAATTAAATCTTAAGCTCTAATACCACTTGTTAGGAATTAATGACGAAATTATATGGTGCAATATGAAATAAAGATCACAACGCTTGAAGAACACAAGAAAATACATTAAAGGAAATGAAAATTCACTATAACATGGAGAAATAATACAAATAAATTGTATTTACAATATTGTCTAACTTTGTCTCTAATGTTCTACAATGCCATAATCACGTGGAGCATTTATACAACCCAAAGGAATATGTTTTAATTGAAAAGATGATGAAAAACAAGCAAGAAAAATGGAAACAAAATTTCTTCAAATAATACAACGTTCAAGTGGCCAAGCTCGCACCAAGCGGGCAACGAGCGACGCTTGAGCGCCAAGAGAGCGATAGGCGAGCAGTAGTGCTCTGCATCCAAATGGTGCCTAAGCGCTGAATCTCCGCCCAAAATCCAATTTTTCATCCCGGTTGGCGCCCAACGCTCATTCTCTGCCCCAACTTCACTTTAATCATATTTTGACCTCTTCAACGCCTCTTTTAACCAATCCATCAATACAAGATGGAATTTGAGTCATATTTCAACTAAGTTTGATGAGTAGTGGAGGCATTAATGGCACAATGATTTGGCAAAACAAGGTAGTGATGGCAATGGGCTGAGCCGACACATATAAGCACCACGAGCCGAGCTCGTGCTAGTTTGTTTGGCTCGGCTCGTTACTCGAGCTCGACCCACGAGCTCCTGGTTCGCGAGCCGAGCTCGGCTCGTGAGCTCGTTCTTTTTTTTTTTTATAAATATACCTAGACATTTAAAAAAAAAAAAATTCTGAAACGTGCCGCTCGTCAAAAACGAGAGCGAGCCGAGGTGCTCGGGCTCGTCTTTTGGCGAGCCGACATGTCGCCCGGCTCGGTTGCTACCGCTAAAACAAGGAAAGGGCATGACCATCCACGGCCTCTTCGGGTCATGGTTCTTTTATTATTTTATTATGTTATTTTCATATTTCCCGCACATTTATTATGTTTTAGGACTGTTTATCTGAGATGACACTTTTATCGTTTGAGTTGGCTTACGGTTTATTTTTGCGATCAACATCAAAGTCTCTTTGAGCTCTCTCTTTCTTTTTCTGCAGTAGGGGCAGTATAGGCACGTCTTGATTTTTATTCAACAATTACACATTGTGACGGAATTTTGAGGCGTGCGTTAAAAATGACTATGGTTTGTGTTTTTCTTTAGCAATTAATCATAATTAGAAAAAGAAAGTCACACTTGAGAGATGTCTGAAGTGCAACTCAAGAAATGTCTCTTTAATGATAGGTCTTAACCAAGTGCTAATCTAAGAAAATATTTGAATTTGTGTCAACACAGAGTAATAACTTTGTCTAGGGCCCTTCTTGAAAGCGCCCATCACTAGGATTTTATGTTGTTTTTGGACTCTGATTATATGGACAAATGAGTACATATTATCTTCATTACAATGGAGGCCCTACATATACCCTATCATTATTAAAATCGTTGAAACATTTCAACTTTTTTTTAGTGAAATCATATTGGAGTTTCGAAATATTTCTAGGTAGGAAAATTTATATAATATCTTAGCAAATTTTTAAGTATTTCTAAATTTAACAGTCAGCCAATTTGGGGCTATTATTTCTCGAGATATATATTTTTTTTTTCTATGAGACGATTTTTGACTACGTAATTGATCCTAAAATAAAAATACCTAGGAGTGCCTTGGCTCAATTGGCAAGGCTCGATTCAATACCTACACAAGGCACGAAAGTATTATAATTTCTGCTAAACTTGGATTTGTTTGTTTCGTTTATTATTTTAATATAGTAGTAAGTCAAGACTGATACAAGGAAAGAAACTATGTTGAAGTTTAGTTTAAATTTAAACATAATTACTAATTTTAGAAACTGAAAATAATAAAAATATTGTAAACTACACGTGCGTATAATTATTAAAAACATGAGAAAATATTAATTTTAAAAGATGACTAGAAGTTACAAATTGTTATGATGCTGTGTAACATATCCCACATGATAGCTGTCGGCAATTCCATGTTTCAAGTAATCAAATTTTTGAGGAGAAAAAAAAAACATAAAAATATTTTTGGTGGGACACAATATTATATATTTGATTTGCAATAAGATATTTAACATAATCACTTACTAATTTTCATAAAATAAAAATTAATGCCCGAAATTTCGTAAATGTTCGGTTGAAGTTTGAAATGAAGAGAAGTCCACACTAATGAATAATTCTTATTTCTTAATTGGAATTTTCAATTATTTTTTCAAAAGTTTCTTACTTTTTTGAAATTTTACAATTGTGTCCTTGAGTTATCTCAGATTTTATGTTTCTAAAATGTATCTAACATGAAAATGATAACATTTTAGTAGCTTTAATTAAGATTGTAATAAATCGAACATATGAAATAATTTGTAAATCCCGGCAGCTCAAATCATAAAAGTGTGTGTCTGTGTGAATATATGACACACACACATATACACACACACACTCATCATAGAACACTAATTTCTTCAAAACTCGTCCTTTACTAAATTTTTCCTGGATCAAAGTCCGAGAAATGGACTTTGTGTACAAAACCCTGTTTTTTTCACTACTTTTCTTGCTTTCACGCCAAGTAAATGCTGACTTCAACGCCACCACCTCCGCCGCCGGAAAACACGCCGGCAGATGCAACATTTTCAGAGGCAAATGGGTTTTTGATGCCTCTTATCCTCTCTATGATTTCTCCACTTGTCCCTTCATAGAAGATGAATTCAACTGTGGAAAGTACAAAAGACCTGATAAAATGTACCTCAAGTATAGATGGCAGCCCTTCTCGTGTAACCTACCAAGGTGAGTGTACTCGACTTGACTTATTTGGTAAGGTGTACTCAACTCGACTGGATTGGACTCGACTTAGTTAATATTTGTATTGTAGGTTTAATGGGGTAAAATT
The DNA here is from genome assembly GCA_903798255.1 of Fraxinus quadrangulata. Classification (NCBI taxonomy): domain Eukaryota; kingdom Viridiplantae; phylum Streptophyta; class Magnoliopsida; order Lamiales; family Oleaceae; genus Fraxinus; species Fraxinus quadrangulata. The sequence goes on from CAIGRB010059883.1 coordinate 13,241, forward strand.
TTTGGAGAAATGGAGAGGGAAGAAGATTATGTTTGTGGGTGACTCGCTGAGTTTAAACATGTGGCAATCATTAAGTTGTATGATTCATTCATGGGTTCCAAAGGCTAAGACTACACTCATAAGAAGAGAAGGATTGGCTGAACTTGTATTCCAGGTATGGTTTTTAGTCCATATTTATTTATTTTTGGGTCGAAGTCACAAATAAAACGAGGAATATAGTCAGTCGAGCTGTGACTAACCCAGTTACATGCATTTTTTCCCTTCTTCTTTTATGGGGCTTGGGAGATTTCCAATCTGGCCAAACTATTCATGGCCACTTAATTTCAACTACCTTTCTTGATAAATTTAGCAAAAAATGATGAGTTTGTATAGTGCATTCATGTTATCTCCTTGTTTGAAAGGTAAAAGTTTTTAATGTGAATTCATTGAATCCAAAATTTGCTAGTTTCTCTCCCAAAAATTATTGTGTCATTGCACATTAATCGGAGTAGAACTTTTAAACTTTGTTCCTTATCTATCCTCTGCAATACGTTAAATTGAACAACACTATATAGTATAATATTAACGGCACAATTTTTTATTTTTGTTTACAATGCTGAAAATTTTGATTGGCGTCAGTGCCGATGACTTGAGCTGCGACGAGAATGTTAGATTTTGGTGGAATTGTCAGAGTCATAGATATTGAATTTGGGAGGAACGAGAAATTAATCAATAATTTTTGAAGTCATGAAATATTTTATGAGAGAGAAAAAAGAAGGAAGAATTAAAATTAAAATTTGGAAAAAAGTATTAAAAATTAAAATTAGAAAATATGTGAGTTAAGTGACCTCAGATGACCGTATCTGGCTCCACCATTGTGTATGAGTTGTCGTCCAATATGCTATTTTCCATTGAACCACATCCTCATGCCACACATGACTTTGATATGGTTGGTATGAAAAGTTTTGGAGAATAATTTTGACTTTAAAGGCTCTCCAATATTGGAATTGAGAATTTACTTTAGTCGTGGAAAGCTTCTAGGAAATGAAAATAGATGGGCATTCAAAGTATGCTAAATTGGCAGGCTATGTTCTTTATTTGAAACTTTTAGGTAAAAAAAAACTTAGGCCCACAAATTCACTTTTGTAAAGTTGCCAATGGCAAAAATCACTTTCAAAATATTTAGGAGGCAACACTATTTAAATTCTTTTATTAAATTTTTTAATGAATTATAGATTTTTTTGGATATATTGTTGTATATTTATTTTTGATTTACTCCTTCTCCTTCTCCTTTTTTTTTCTTTTTTCTTTTTAAACTTTATGCGAAAAAGAGATTCTTTTATAACTTTTACATCTTAAAGGCATGTAGTGATAGATCTTTTTTATGTGGGGATGCAAAATTAGACGGTGTCACTTGAAATTCTTACAATAAAACATAATTATGACAAAGTTAGAATTACCTTGATTACAAAATCAAGAACCAGATCAAGTAATCATCATTTTAGGTAATTGTTCATATAGTATTATGTTAATAATTACTCAAAAAAAAATTAAAAAATGCACAAAAAATAGGGTTTAACTAATGATTAAGATAGTTCAACGCCGTATCAGAATACTTATCTTGAATTCAAATATCCTCATCACTTATTGTGAAAAGTGATGCACGTACCAAGTATTTGCACAAACATGAATAGGTTTGAAGGGCCATAACTCGAACATTAAGATCAATTTGACGCATATATCCTTATGTTCCATATGTCGCTCTACATATTCCTCGACATAAGTTTTTACTTCTATCAACCAAAATTTAGTTTCTTCTTTTTCGTAAATGAGTAATTATTGAGTCCTCCTCAATCCCCACAACGGAACACACCCCACTACCTAGCTATGCACCTCTTTTAGAGGTGGGGTTTAGGAAAACAAGAGCGGGCCAATTTGACTAAGGTTCGTAAGCCTACTATTGTACGGGCAGCCAAACATTGGTCTACTATTGTATGGATAGCCATTTAATGGTCCACACATTATTAGGACATAGTTCAATTTTATTTTTTATTTTTTATTTTTTTAAAAGAAAGAAACTTTCACGTAATAATCTTACTATTATTTTTAAACAGGATTATGGAGTGAAATTGCTATTATATCGCACGCAGTACCTCGTAGACTTGGAGAGCCAAAAGGTGGGTCGGGTTCTCAAGCTCGACTCAATCCAAAATGGGTATGCATGGAGAGGAATGGACATGTTGATTTTTAATTCTTGGCATTGGTGGACTCACAATGGAAGATCTAAACCGTAAGATTTACATTTTGAAAATAAGTTGAGAAAACTATAACCTCTTGTTGGACTAAGGACTCAATGCATTTTATTGCAGATGGGATTACATGGAAGATGGAGGCAAACTGTACAAGGATATGAACCGTCTGATTGCTTACTATAAAGGGTTGACCACATGGGCAAGATGGATCAATCGAAATATTGATCCTTCAAAAACCAAAGTGTTTTTCCAAGGAATTTCCCCCACACATTACGAGTAAGCATTTAATTTTCTTACTGAAGTGTAATATTCATCATTGCTCGGTTTCATGCTAAATTATGTGTTTGATAACAATCTATGATGGCATCCTAACGTAACAGAATAACTGATAGCGGGTTCAAAATATCAATTGTATAGAGTCTTCACTATCTATATGAAAGGTTTAACAACAATGAGTTACATGGCTCCATAAATAATTTGATAAACCTATATTGAGAACTAAGAACTAAAAATGAAATTTGATAATTTGTAACTATTCAAGAGATAGGGTCATCTTGGTTTAGGTCCTTCAACGAATGTATTTCTCGAGTCGAAAATCAAAGATTTTATATCCAAAATACTATATATGATATTTCTTATGTTGTGTGTTAATACGAACGACATAAATATCTATTAATTTAACATGGTATTAACCTTCGTTATTACTAGATCTTCATACTAGTTAAAACATCTTTTCCTTAAATGTAAAGAAATCTATGTTGGTAAAACTGGTTCAAGTACAGCTAGTTAGAAGCGGGGTAAATGAAAATTAACATGGTCAATTATGGTGGTTATAGATTTATTTTGTTTTGGATCTTCCAATAAACCAAATCGAGTTGTGAAAATGTATTCATGTAGCCGACTTTATAATACAATTGTAGGGGCAAGGATTGGAGCCAGCCATCGAAATCATGCAGTGGAGAGCGACTACCGTTCTCCAACTTTAAATACCCGGCAGCCACACCGTTGCCTGCAGTCGTCGTAAACAAAGTGCTGAGCAGAATCAAGAAACCGGTATATTTACTCGACATTACTTTACTCTCACAATATCGAAAGGATGGACATCCCACATACTACAGCTTGCACCGAGGCCTCGATTGCAGCCACTGGTGTCTTCCCGGCTTGCCTGATACTTGGAACGAGCTGCTGTACGCAGCTACCTTCGGTTGAAGATCGGTGATAAGAGATTAGAGCCACAAAATAACTTATTGTATTATTGATTATCTTGGCAAGAAAGGTTGCCTAAATTAATGAATTTACCTCAGATTCTGATGGTAATATGGTAGTAAGTTGGTTCTACTGTAGAGAATTGGTCAGTTCTCAATTAATGAACAAAATCAATCCTTGTTTGATTTTTACTCAGTTCCATGCTTGTGAAAAACTTAAGATCCCAAAATAATAAAATGAACCGATTTAATTTTACTATCCCATTGTTGGATTCTAGCGATCCTAGAAATTCTAACAATCCTAAGATCCTCCATTTTTTTAAACTCGCGGACTTTTCAGATTCATTTTTAATAAATTAAATAGGTTGGGTTGAGTTTCCTTTTGAATCAACGTTAGATAGGACAGTTTTATGTCCGGGAAGGAGTTGGAATGAAGTTGTAACATTAAGGTCAATTGTCCAACTTACGATCTCTATTGATGAATGTTCCGGTTGAGTACTCTCTTTTTTTGTCTAATTCCGTTTTACCAAACCAAACTGATGTCTCACCAACCCACGAAGGCTTGTGAGGCTGAATCAGGTACGAAAAATAAATCTATATTCTGAAGTTGCTGGCTGGCAGCTGCACAACTGTTCGAGCGCAATGCTTGGTTCCAAGTCTACAGAGGTAGAATGATTGGTCGAAGGTCCAGTATTGTAGGTAGCAAGAGTGTTCGTTCATGTCCTGAGCGATAACGATAAATTAACAATGGCAGCTAGCAACTCGGATGAGTTTAGTTGACTGGTTGTTACCCCTATACAATCCAAACTATCACCAAACTTTCACAATTCAATCCTTGAAACCATTTCCATGTGCTATCTAAACTTCAATTATCCAATCCCTCAATGCTATTACTAACACAGAGAATACAGTAGTACTATGGAAAAACTCTCCATTTTTGATAGAAAATGGAAGCTTTGTTCATTTACATGTCTTATTATCTGCTTCAATATTATCCTTTTGCGCCTCGCAAATCTCCAGAATCTGCACGATGCATTTTTAACCTTAGCCTTGACCTCTAATAATTACCTCACATCCGAAAATCTTGAACTGTTGAAACCATCTACGTATAATGAAAAGGGTAAGTGCAACTTTTTTGAGGGACGATGGGTCTACAAGCCAAAGGGAAATCCATTGTATAGTTCCTCAAAATGTCCGTTTCTTAGCGATCAAGTGAATTGCAGGAGGAATGGAAGGCCCGACTTTGAGTATGAGAAATGGAGTTGGGAAGCTAATGACTGTCGAATTCCTAGGTAAACTTTTCATCTTAATGTTTATGTCTATGTTTTTGTTCTGATTAAAAATGAAAGTAACACGATGATTTGGTTCCTTCGTTTCTGCCCTAAAAGGTTTGATGCTATAGACATGTTGGAGAGGCTTAGAGGGAAAAGGGTGATACTTGTTGGAGATTCTCTCAACAGAAACCAGTGGGAGTCTCTTGTTTGCCTTCTGTACTCGGCCATTCCTTCTTCAAGAGCCCATGTTAATTATCAACAAGGCTCTTACAAGGTATTCAAAGCGAAGGTACGCCAGCCTAAACTCGAAGGTTCTTCTATGGGCGTGTATATTTAGCTGTGCTGAACCTCAGCCGTTCGTCAATTTACAGGATTACAATACATCTGTGGAGTTCTACTGGAGCCCATTTCTGGTGCAACTACACTCAAACAAAGAAACTTCCACTAGAGTGTTGAGGGTCGATAAACTTGAGGGTTCGTCTAGGCAATGGGAAGGCGCCGACATTATGGTATTCAATACTGGCCACTGGTGGGTTCACCGTGGAAAGTTCAAAGCGTAAGTTTGCTTCTTCTATCTTCTTCTAGCAGTCCCATGAGGACTCGAGATTTTCACATAGGCTAAAAGCTAAGGCTAAGACAAACGTGCAGGTGGGATATTTTACAGTATAACAGGAAGTTAATGGACGACGCAAATATAGAATCTGCGTTTGAGATAGCAATGAAAACCTGGGCAAATTGGGTTGATAAAAATGTAAACTCAACCAGAACAACAGTGTTTTTTAGGAGCATTTCACCAGAACATAAAGGAGAGAATTGGTGCTTCAATGAAACAAAACCCATCAAGGACGAGTCCTCATATGTTCCAGTATTTCCAAAGCCTCTCGTAGAGACTGTGGAACGAACAATAACGGGGATGAAAACACCGATAAGGTATCTTAACATTACAAAGCTTTCCCAGTATAGAATTGATGCACATCCAACAGTTTATACAACAAGAAAAGACAAAGAACTAATCGAGTCAAAACTCAAGACACCAGAAATCACTGCTGATTGTAGCCACTGGTGCCTACCAGGACTACCTGATACATGGAACAGGTTACTGTATGCATCTATGATCCTTGAAGGATCGGAGAAGAGTACAAATTATTTGCATGAAGTTTTTTGGTGATTTCTAAAGTCAATTTATTCGCCTTATAAGCATTAGCATGGTAGTTATTAGATAATATTAGACAGTATAATAGGCAATATTTTAATTTATTATTCTTGTTCAATACTGTCCAATCTAGCTTATCAAAGGTAAGATGATTGAATTAGATAAGAGTAGCAATCCTGGGGTATTAATACAGTACATCATATGAACGAAACAACTCAGACATAAAAAACAGTTCAAGAGGATCCAGTAACTCCATCAAGTTGTATGCCACTTTATTTGCATGCCTATTCTACTTTGTCATATGAACACGGCAACTCTTTGGTGATTTGGGGTATCTATTCTAAATTTCAACCCATTCAAAGAATGATAAAATAGCATCCACAAAGTATCTAGAAAGATACAAATCCTCAGACGTTATGGAAATTATCCAAATACGATGAAAACTGTTAATTTATGGAAAATCACAATAAACAGATCAGTCATTGGTATGTTGTATAAAAAGAAATATAAGTAAAACAACCATTAACATGTGGGCTTTAATGTGCATTATATGTTATTAATTTGTTTGGACACTAATTAAAGTAATTTTTGCATTCTCGATTCATTTGGCTGTCATTATTGACACATTCAAAACAGCATCTTCATCTCATCCGCACGGTTGAAGTCACTAGTTATAGTAGAAGGAAAGCATAAATTTATGGCAGAAGTAAATCTAGAGAAGCTCCCAGTCAGAATCAGAAAAATTACGACCTTGTAATTTCGCATTGTCCGAGACTATATTTGAACCAGGAATCACTATCTCGATTCCTTCCATTCCATCTCGATTTCCATATTGGACAAGAAGTTTGTTATACTCTTGTTTCCTTGACCTCAATTTTGACATGAAGGCCCCTCGAATCTTTTTCTGAGAAAAAAACACGGTCAAAATAATAAACATGCACCCTTGAGAGAGAGAGAGAGAGAGAGAGAGAGAGAGAGAGAGAGAGAACCTTGTATGATTTCTGTTTCGCAGTTTCTTGAAGAAAAAAAGGGGGCATACAAGAGAGAGAAAGTATAGTGAAAAGTAATTAAGGTTTGGGAGGAAATTTCGTGGGGTGGGGTAGATGGAGAGAGAGAGAGAGAGAGAGAGAGAGAGAGAGAGAGAGAGAACCTTGTATGATTTCTGTTTCGCAGTTTCTTGAAGAAAAAAAGGGGGCATATCCCCTTCCACCATGACACAGGATTCCTCCAACTTTGATTTTTCATCTTGATTTATGCTATCTGCTCTTAGCTCAAGGAATTGATCATTGTGGATGACGTCAGTATCAAAGTTATCTTCAGCCCCTGCAAAAATATACATCAGTAAAGATTTGGAAAAAGAATATGGCGCACCTTAGTAAAAACTGGGCAAGACAACAAAGTTGAGTTCATGTTCTGCACGTGAATGTACTAAAGGCTGAATGTGCATCCTTGACCAACTTGGTTTTTTCCCTTTTTTATTTCCTCAGAGAAAGATCGAGCATGATCATGGCCAACAACATTTATGATCACTTATTACAACAGGTTACTGCAAGTTCCAACATTTGGAAAATAAATATCCATTTTCTACCCAACCGAGGGGTGGGTGTTTTCAAAATTATCTGCTTCTTTCATTGTAATCTCCTGCAGTGTTTGAACTAATTAGACCAATAGTCGACAACTTAAAGTTTTTTTCATTTAAATTCACCTTAACACTTTGTTTTTTTTTCCCTCCCAACAAGACAACAATAGATACTTTTCATCTTAGTAATCTTAGAAATACCTTCACCAAAAATAATAACCTCCTCATTATCAGATTTAATATCACATTTATTTCTGCTTATGTTTGAGCCTTGTTGAGAAACTACATCACCATCCACATCCAGGAACATACCTGCAGAAGAACAATTATTATACAGGGAAAGCAGAATTAGAAGAAATAAAACTAGAAGTAAAACACACAAATAACTACCAAAAGATTTTGAGGGCCGGGGATGAGAAGATGAGGTACAACAAAAAACTTCTTATGCCTGACACAATCAACTGAAAAAATTACATTAGAAGTGGGGGATTCACCTGGCACCAGAGCGATTGAAGAATCATTTGCATTCACTGCTTCTACAGAATTACAGCTTTCACCAGAATCTAAGGATAATGTCTCGTTTGTGTGATCAGATGGAGATATGCAACTTTCTTTCAAGTTACACAATGAGGATGTGTCACTCTCGTCACCTGTTACAGGGGTCGTTAGTACAGATTTTTATGGAGGCTGATTGTTCATAGAAATTGTTTTGAGGGACCCGTTTCTAAAACTAAGAGCTGCTCTTAGACCTGTTTGATAACTTTTTTTGCGAAAGTTGGCTCAGGGTAGGTACATAAGGAAGTTCTTCTACAAAAAGTAGAAGCAGAACCCTACCAGATGGGCCCTAAGCATTTTTATCATAAACATCGGGGAGATTTTAGTAAAAGATCATTTACATTACCAAGTCTAAATGACATTTTTTTTCCGATATCCTCGACAGCAGTCACCTTATCCTCAGTTGATTCGTTCATTAACTCGCTATTTCCAAGCATAGCTTTCGGGTTCTCATTCATATTCGAATGATCAAAAGGGCTAAGAGACAAGTCGCCAGAAGCTACTTTTACAGGATCTACATCAGATGGAGGGAGCAAATCTTGCATGATTTCTGCATAGAACTTTTTAACACTGATACCGACTTTCTGCACCTGATTTTCCACATACTTAACAGTATCCTGTAATTTTCCAACATTATCAATTTTCGAAATAAATCAATAACTAAATGCAATTGTTTAATATAAGTAAAAAGGAACAACAATCCAACTAGTTTCTTTAGCTAAAATAAAGACACTGATGAAATGGAATATAAGGCTTATGTTTGGCCCCCATTTTTCTAAAAACTCATTTTCAACCACACATCCTTCCATAAAATAATTTTACACTTAAAACAGAAATTTTTTCCTCTTTTTCTAATCACACATTCTCAACAAAAAAATAAATAAATAAATATCACTATTTCAAAACATGTTTCTCTAAAAAAATGGGGCTCAAACATGTGCAGGATCTTCTCGTGGAGATTTTACTACTCCCTCCATCCCACAAAGATAGAGCTATTTCTATTTTCACACAGATTAAGAACTGTAATTTATGTAGTTGAAAATAACTTTTTTTTAAAATTTTTTCCTAATATACCCCTACATTAAATAATAGTTTAAATATGAGTAATTCATAATTATTGATAACAAGACACATTAAATAGGGACACACTAGAAAACTATAAAGTCATCTATACTTTCAATAAGAAAAGTGCCTATAATTTGAGACAGACGAAAAAAGAAAGCAAGCCTATTTTTATGGGACGGAGATAGTATGAAATTAGCTATTAGTTTTAACATACTATAAAACGTTATTCAATTTTTGTAAACAATTACAAAAGACATAAAAAAAATAAAAAAATAAAA
>CAIGRB010059883.1:38915-78822 GCA_903798255.1 Fraxinus quadrangulata
CGAATGCGTCCGATGAATGGGTCACGATGCTGCAGTCACAGTAGTGGCGCCTCCCATGCCCACTCCCGTGTTGGCACGACGCATCTCCTTCGTCTCTAATTGCAGTGTTTGAATGGGTAGCCGGCGTCAAGAAGAGAGAAGCGACGTCAAGAAGAGACAAGGAAGAGACGGGGATTGGAAGAAGAGTGAAGGAAGAGAAGGTTTTGGGCGTTTTCCGTGTTTTTCATTTTTTTCGTGTTTTGTACTGAAAACGCCAAAAAGGTAAAAAATGACGTTTTGTGTTTTCAGTACAATTTTTTTTTTATTAAAAACGGGTTTTCGAAAATGGGAAAGAGAATGAATTTTCACTGTTTTGGAAAATCGAAAACAAAAAACAGCTTGAAAACGTTAAAGAGAAAAGACCCTTAATTTTCAATTTCTAAAGCAACCCAGCAAAAATTAAAACCCAAAAAGAAAAACAAATACGATTTAGTACTCAGGGAGAGAGTCATGAGTAGAAGGGAGATTTTGAGCTTGTAAGATCCTGTTAAGTTGCTCACAAATCTGAAATCATGTTTTGTTTTCCATCAATAAAATATAATAAATCAGAAATGCCTTAATCATCGGTTCTTTGAGGAGAAGGGAAAGGGAAATGGAAATGGGGTAGGAGGAAATGGAAAGGAAAGGGGGAAAAACGTGAATAATTGAAGTGTGAAACTCCGGGCTGCGCAGAAAGAAGTCTCCGCGCAGTTGCATTTTATTTTTTATTTTTTGTACTTTTTTTCAAAAACGACGTCGTCTTCACACGATACGCTGTCGATTTTATAGCCTGGGGAAAAAAAGAGGAAAAATCAATACTTGTACAGTAAAATCTCATTGGACTCAGTGCCCTTATAGGAGAAAAAAATTGATTTCTTATGACTTATATCCATTTTATACATGTTATATATATCCATTTCCATATTTTTTTTCCCCTCGGTCTACTATAAAAACGATGTATTGGAGTTTGAATAATTTGATTTGTCTTTCTATTTTGAAAATTTTGATTTTATCTTGAAAATTGATTCTAGACATTTTAATTGTGTTTTAAAAAAAAAAATCTCTGCACAGCACGGAGATACCGTGTCCGTGCATCGTGGACACAAAGGACACGGTGTCCATCCATGTCCACGCAATGCGGAGATTTTTTTTTACACAATTAAGATGTCTGAAACCAATTCTAAGATAAAATCAAATTCTTTAAAATAGAAAGATAAATCAAATTATTCAAACTCCAATACGTCGTTTTTTATAGTAGACTGATAAAAAAAATATGGAAATGGTTATATATAACGTGTATAAAATGGATATAAGTCGTAAGACATCATAAGATTGGAGGACTGGAGGTGTCGAAATTGAGAAAATGAACAACAACATCTCATTGGTTATCGTTACATCTACAGTAACCCAAAACTGCCATTTTTAATGTAGTAGAATATACCATTTGTTAATAAATTTATTATTAATTGCAAATAAAATCTTATATTTAACAATGACCAAACTCTATTAATGTTCTTTCTCTCGAGTAATTTGGTCTCATTTTCATTTCCAAAGATTACCCTCTCATATTTATCGTATGAACGATTTGCAGTTTACTATTCGAACATAGATAGTCCAACAACTCGAACCGAGTTTGAATGGTGGGGTTGAGGACCATATCATCTCGGCCCATTGTCTATATCCGAAAGTGAATTTAGAATTGGATTTGAGCCTACAAAAATAGTTTGGGCCATGTAAGAGCTCATATTGATACTCGAAACTATCCAAATTTTCAAATTCTCCACAAAGATTTTATTTGTAGTCATTTTAGTCGCCTTCTATCCCGTCTAAATTCTCATGAAATCATCAATGAAATGTCTCAACCCGGTGTCCAATTTTCACGAATGAGTTACAAGCAAACTTCACAAGTGTCTAGGTGGGGGTTTGGCAGACCCTTATAGTTTAATTGGAAATACAAAAGAAGAAGGAAGAAATGATTGCAAGAACTTAAACTTGAACGTACTTGACAAATGTAAATTTTTACACTTATTTAAGATTTCGAACTTGTGAATTTGTATGTCATTAGTTCATATTGTTATTGAGTTTTAGCATATTTTAGATTTGACATAGAGTTGATGAAAGATGAGATTGATGCCGTAATTGAATATTGGATGACATGAAGTCTAATTCCATAAGTTGAGGGGCACTTTGGGCATTATTTTGGCCTGATTTTTAGTGTCGAACACTATAAATAGGATTTCATTCATTATTATGATTGGACAATTTTGTAGATTTTACATAGAACACAATGATGCGAAAAAAAAAATCCGGGATTTGTAGATCCAAGGAATGATGAAAATCCAACTTGGGTGCAAGATTGGGTTTCATATTCTAACTTATGTTTTTCTTGTACAATGATGAAAAACTAATTTGTTAGTTAGGATCAACGTTGTAACCGAGTAGAAACCTTTAAATTCTTTTATCAAGTTTTTTATCGCATTTACCTTTTTAGGATTATTTTTGCTACAATTCCCAATAACTGGAGTAATTAGCCACTATTCTATTGATATGTGAATGATAGTAAGTTGAGAAGTGAGTTATTTATTTAGACCATATAATAAAAATTGATAATTTGATAGAAGGTAGAAATATACTTTGACTATTGTTGTGATCCTTAATAGAATTCCTTCGCAACATCAACCTAGCACCTTTCACACGTATTTGAACATTCAAAATTGTTGAGCTCGCATTCATATTAATTTGCCTTCTTAGTAAATGAGTTTTCAATAATGCTAAATGTATATATTTTTTGTTTTATGCTGTTTTTGACGTCTCTTCTGTTTTCAAAAAATTGTGGGCAAGAAAAATATTTTTTTTAATTGTTCAATAGTATGTTGTCACGTGATACAATATAAACAATAATATAAAAGATAATGTACATATTACATGATTGAGAAGTTTTTAAAAGCCTTGTTTATTTCGGATTAAAATCAGATTTTAATCTAAGTTAAAGTCCAACAATAAATATTAACCACATCTTTCACGTGTCTCATAACTTTTCTACCACACATTTCAAAAACTTCTATCACAATCTGCTAAAAATCTAAATTTAATCCCCATTAAACACCCACTAAATTAATTTTTCTTTTAATTAAAATAGAGGTTAGGCATAACTAGACCGATAATTTGATAAATAGCCATCTTGATTCATAGATCCACTATATTGCTTATCAGATTGTGATATTGTACACTTATAATTTTTACCGAACAATATTACTCCAGTTACCGAAAAAAAAAAACATACTAGAGAGTAAACAAATGTAGGATCGTGAGGATACTGAACTCTATCCCTAATAACTCCTTCCAAAAAATTGATGTGGCAATTTTTATTCATTTTTCTAGTATTACAAATGCAACATTTCATTTGACTTTCTAAATAAATAACGTATAGATTTAAAATTATTAAGATAGAGAAATACTTTGGTAAATGAGTAGGTAAGCTAGTACGTCTTCATACATTTTCTTCAAAATATTTATTTTACAGAGTAGGTATTAAGTCAATGATTTGGATTGAAATTTCACAAATTGGCATTAGAATAATACTCATGTATAGGTCCTCAATCTTCAGAACGTTTGACCATAACATGAATAATACTTGTGAGATTACGGACATGTCCTCTTTCGTGGCACGAAAGGGCGTGTTGGTACATTTTGTAAATTAGAATTTCCGAGACATTTTTGTACACTTCCGAGACAAGTATATTAGAATTTAGAACCATAATTCTTTTTATTATTATTATTATTATTATTATTATTATTATTATTATTATGATCATCATCATCATCATCATCATCANTTATTATTATTATTATTATTATTATTATTATTATTATTATTATTTTGCAACAAGTACAACACTTATAACCATAAAAGCAAGCATATGACATGGCATGCACATCCCACAAGATATGTATGCTAAGACATATGCTAGCGAAGTCGAACTTGCAGTATCATAAGCATAAAGAGACTCGGGCTACGAACAGAATCAACTTCTCACCAGAAATCTCCAAAGGAAGATGAATTCGGAGGACTGAAAAACGAAACTTTTCTCCTTTTTCTCGAAACCATATTTCTTGATGTGGATTCTTCCGATGCATAAAATTTATCAAGCACAGATTTCAGAGCCTGACGAACAGAATCTATGAGAGGTTGGCAATCTTCTGGACTATTTTTGACATTCTCTGTGTTGCATCCAGTCACCACAAAAACATTCACCATTCTACTTCCCAATGTAGCAATCTCAGCCCTGACTGTCTTCAGAGGGAGAGATTTGAGTGTGAGTCTTAAGTCGGATAAAATCTCGTGTCTGTAATCACAACATAGAGATGCCCGGATGGAAAAGAACGCTCCATCATGTTCGTCTGCCTGTTGTTCAACTCTTATTTCATCAATGTCAGTCGGCACAAGTGTGCCTTTAGTAGCTTCTGCGACATTCCCTCTCAACTCTTTTACCTTATTGATAACTTCAGCCAGTAGTACTGCTTTGTCCATCTGTTAATATCAATAAACTCATTCAGTAAAGCATAAACATGCATCCCGTTTAGATGCCGGGATTAGTCTACGGCAACAGTGATTGATCACTGCCATCAAATGAGCACAATTTATCAAAGACAGTTTTCAGTGCTTTCTATATCCATTTTGCATGTGCTATCCTCTTTGTATAATCTACAGAAAATCTTTAAAGGTTCATCACTAAAAACTGTGAAGAATCTCAAAGTGCTGCAATCTGTTCTATAAGTCAGAAACCAGCGATCCGATTCCAGAAATCTTATGACACAGAAAAGGTTTGGATTTCAAAATATTCAGCAGCTTTGGACAATCACGGCTAAATATAGCATTCATTTAAATTTTGTTGGTGAGTAGTAGCAACAAGAACTTGTTGATGATTATGGACAAAAATATAACATCTTATTAGTAAATCTATTAGCTAAAATACACAAATACATTAATATATGCCCTCCCAAGTACAGAAACATCACAGAGAATCAATATAGAAGCAAAAACAAGGCATGACATGGGAATAAACTCGAACAAAACTTTAATACCCCAATACAAAATCACCATCTAAGCTTCGACAGTAATGGCATGCTTTATGAGGTGGACAATAACGGAAAAAGAAAAACAAGCATTATATATCAACCCCTCTCCAATATTACGAAGCAAACATGCGCCAAGTATATATACATATATCACATGTAAATCTGCAGTGTGGATCTACTGCATGTTTGTAGATCATGCTTACAATCATTCAACCATTAATAACTGCAAGAGCATATAAAGGTGTTTTTTCTCACATGCATTGAGTCAAAAACTAAAATCGTGCCTATTACAATATCGACCCTCTCCAATACTGCGCACCAAACATGCCCCAATATCTACATATACCCAATTATATGTATATCTGCAGTATGGATCTACAGCATGTTTGTAGATCATGCTTACAATCATTCAAGTACTAATTGCAAGATCATATAAAGGTCAATTTGTCTCACATGCATTTAATTAAACACTAAAATTACCTATTTCAATTCTTAGTAAGGTGGACACGAGTGGAACAAGAAGTTCATTATAATATCAACTCCTCTCCCATATCAAGCACGAAACACGCCCCAAGTAATCTACATATATCTTGTTCGTGGAAGTAAACAACTGCAAAAGCATATAAAGGTAAAATATTACTCGCATGCATTTAATCAAACACTTAAACTACCTTATCTGTGCCAGGAATGAGGCTCCTGAGAGTGCTCAAATGCCCATTAATTCTTTCTCTTCTACGCCTTTCAGCCTCACTGTGGTTCCTTAAAGCTACCAATGCCTTCTCTGCATTAACTTCTTTTTGGCCAGGCTTCACCATAGCCTTCACAAGCTCTCCCCTTTCTTTATCCAATACCAACGACGAACTTGATGAGGATCCATTTGTTATTACCCCTTGGAACCCAAAATAGTTATCAGAATTCCCATTGATAGAGTTGAAAAAATCCATTCTTTTTCGTCAGAAATCACAGCTGAAACGAAGAAAAGATAATTCGTCGGTTCTTGAAATGGGATTGCCAGTTCTGGGTTTTTCTTGTATTCCCATTGCTTTAAAGAGCAAAAAGTAATACTTTAATAAGCAGTTTTTCAAGATTTTCGTCAAGAAGAGTAAATAATGTACTATAAAAGTGCTTCGTTCTCTTAATTCTTCTTCAATTAAAACGTTGCAAAAATGTTTTGGGTTCACAAATTCAAGAACAAAGGTACTCTGTGTGTGTGAGAGAGAGAGAGAGAGAGAGAGAGAGAGATTTTACGAGAAAATTGCAGCGAGCGTGTTCACACTTCAGGCTATTTAAACCCAAGATTGAGTCATATTTTATACTTTTTTTTTTACCAGTTCTAATTTTTCTTTTTCTACTTTTTTTTTTTCCGCTTTTACAACGATCAACAACCAAGAACCAGTAAATTAAAAAACTCAAAGATCAATAATTGGAAATTGTTGGAACGTACTGCTTGAACTTGGCTATGTTCCACGACCCCATGCATGATCATATTTGTCGAAACATGCTCACTTCATATCATCCTCATCACACGAGAAACTTTTATAAATTTTATGCATGTAGCGCTAGTTAACGATCATTGAGTTCATTCACAAGTAAACCAATTTCAAAATGGATAACATTTTTGTTAATTAAATTAAAATTTTGCATTTATAAGTAAATTTAGTTATGTTTGGCCTCAATTTTTTAGAACTCATTTTAACATACATGCTGTGAGAAAATTTTTTAATCAAAACCAAAACCAGAAAAATTTTCAAACACACATTTTCTAACGTATATCAAGAGCTTGTCACACCGAGTTCATTTACTTCAATCATAAACAATCACGTATTAGTAAAATTTTAAAATATTTGAACATCTTATATATCTTACTCGTTTATGCTCTATGGACTAGAAAAATAAAACTTTATGAAGGAACAATATTAATAAAAATTGTTAAATTATTTTTAATTTAGTACTCAATATATTTTAGCTTAAAAATTTTCTAATAACTTACTTCTAAGAGTAATTTAGTAATATGTAGCTTTTCAATTAAATACTAAAAGACTTAAAAATTACTAGGAAATTTTTTTTAATCATGTGTTATATATTAAAAATAATCTGATAATTTAATAATTTAATAATCTATACAATTATGCACTCCTTCAATAGGATCCATTTTGGAAACATGGAAACTTCATTGGATTTATGAGATCATTTTGATTATCTATGATATATTTTTAATATAAGATAATGTATAAAATTTTGAATAAAATAAAAAAAATATTACTTTATTGCATAAAAATATATCATAATTATAATGCCATTTTTCTAACAAGTGATCATTTTGTCAAATGAAGTACTCTACAAGTACTTACCCAAAAGTACATATTATTAAAATACTACTACTTGTACATAAAATAAGTGAAGCAAATACTTAATTATAATTAAAAAAAAAATTAAATTACAAACTATCTAGACTTCAAGAAATTCTCAAGGTCGACTTATGGAAATGTAGTTATATAGTACAACTACATTCAGTACATTGTAACTCTTATATCTCGACAGTATTAATCACAAATTTCTCTTATCTATATGTTATTGAGAAGCAAAAACTTAGATCTAAGGAGATACCAATCTTGCACGTACTCGTACTCGTACTCCATTTATTGTTGTAACCTTGTATTAGTGAAATTAAATTTAATATTTGAGACTACAATCGAATAAAATAAATAAAGAATATGATTAAACCGAATACATATAAATTTGATCTTCTTTTAATTTGTCAACCACGTGTTTCTTAGCTTTTTGAACGCTGCATTATCCTCTTGTGGGCTTTTTGATCAAAAGCCAAACACAAAACTCACCTACTTCCTTTGAACAATAAAATTTAGTGTGAACTTGTAAAAGGGATCATTCGTTTCCAATTCTACACGATTACACGATAATCTAGGAGAAGTGATATCTCGATTCATTTCAATTTGTCTACACACATCTTTGAGGCGTAGGCTAGATTCATTAATTTTTTAACTATAAAAAAGCAAGCATACGACACGGCATGCACATCCCTAACTATAAATTTTGTTAATAATCTTTATTCAAACTCGCGTACGTTCTTTCCTTGAGATTGAGGGTCGAAAGAACTATCATTATTATTGGAGTCCTCAATCACTGCTAACAAATCAAGCTTCATGACCACTTTAAACAATGTATATTCTCCGTGATGTAATTAGAGACGTAGTTGAAACTCTGATACCAAGAATGACATAGGAAAAATTAGTTAAAAAAACACTTTTTACTAAGTAATATTAAAAAGGTAAATAAGTTATAAATTTAAATTATTGACAAAAAAATATCAATAAAAAAAATTAAAATTAAATACTAAAGTAAAGTCGTAAAACGTTCAAAAAGGTAACTTATTCCCTGGAAATATCATAAAGAAAAAATAAAAAGATATTTGAACTTAAATATCAAAAATTATATAAAAATAGTAAAAACAAAATTTATTTAGTAATATCGATGACTTCTTGTCGAAGATCACCAACAAAAACATCATAGTTTTTAACCAAAAACGATAAACAATATTATTTTTCTTGACAATCTCTAACAAAGGTATGCTAGTGATCACTAACGATATCATTATCAATATTTCTAAAGCGATCATTTACTCCATTAATGTTATTTTTTAATTTCTCAAAAAAATTCCTCAGTCCATTTTCTAAGACCGCCAAGTTTGAGCCGCCTCTGAATATATTGTTTTGTTACTGTGTATGTGAATATAAGGTGATTTATTTCTGACGATATTTTTTATTAGCATGCATGCTCATGCAATGAAAATATGTATAAAAAAAAATCTTAAAGTGACATTAGCAACACCTAAACATTTATTATAAGACACTAGTCAACTGATTATCGTGACCTCTATCAGTTGAATGTCAACTCTTTTCCACATATAATATAATTTAGTTTTTCCATTAAATCCAGTTTGACCATTTTGCACGTAGAAAAATAAACAAGGTAGAAATTTAAAACAAGATAATATTCCAAGTAATTGGTTGAAGTTTAGTTGGATAATTTCTTAAATTATTGCATTATGAAATATTAACTATAAAATTTGCCAAGGAAATTAATGATTGATGTCAGTAAACCTGTAATTTACCTAACCAATGTTATATATTGTACTTAGGGTCAACTTCCGTGGTAGACAAAATATATTAAATTGAACCATGCTACGAGTATAGATAACTTTCATAGGTTTTTTCACAGATAAATACGTGACAGGATTTCATTGATTTTTGTCAAAAAAAAAAAATGCACCATATAGGTGCTGACAACTCAGCACCTGTATGGTGCCTACGAACAATTCCCTGTACGTAGGGAATTGTTCTATTAAATTCGTGCGAATATGATGTTTTGTGAAAATTTGTAAAGCCTTAATTTAAATATATTTAAATTCGTGTGATGTGCTTATTATCATTATTTTGCCTCACCTTCTGTGAATAGTCTGAAAATTAAGAAAAATAATTTTTTTTTGTTTTTTATTTTTTGGTAATTGACTCTGATTTTACCGAGAATCGCATATATTTTACTATATAATCCTATTTATCAAATGATACAAGCACATGAAATGATTTAGCCACTGTTTTATATAGATTCTTTAAAAATATTTTCTTAAACTCGTTTTTAACTACACATAATTTTGAAATACTCAATTTTTTGTTCGTACTACAACGCCTTGAAATTTTGAGTTTTGCCGTACGGACCTAAGTGGCAGAGTTAGAAGCATGATTGCAATTTTTGACAAGTTTGGGCCTAAATATTATCTAGTCCCATCTAGCTGGACAACAGTGTTTGCATTTAGTTTTAGACTCACATCTGGTGGCCAAATCCACATGGTGACAAGCTGGATCATTAGCAATGGAATTCAGTCTGTCTAAAATCCTTGAAAATTGGAACTCATGAAGTGGGCTGAGACATGGACCAAGACGACCACCTCAGTCATAGTGGTTATATTCACCAAAATCGCGTCCTTTAGTGACCAAATTGTGGTCACTGAAGGTGTTATGTATTAGCGAATTAGTGATCAGTTAACCTTTACCAACCAGCTTTTGTGGTCACTGGATCCCTTATTTTTATGTAGTGATATATTCAATTATTAAGTGATGCATTTATAAAAAAATGTGGTGTGAATATAACAATTATTTAAAAAATAAAAGGAAAAATGTAAAAAGGTACAACCCATTTTGAATGCATTATTTATTGTATCCTCCATTTCTTTGTTGTCTCCCCCCCACCAAACCTCTGTGAAATACAGCAATTTACAATCCACAGACCTAAGCCCACCAAATTTGCTTCCAAAATTCACAAAAATGATGAGGAGCAAGACAAGTTCAAAATTCACAACTACCCATTAGAAGGTAAACTGATGAGGAGCAAGAAAAAACAGGTTACATTAATGTTAAATTAGAAAGTTGTTAGTTTATTTATCCTCGACAATCATTATTTCAAAATTGCTTAATTCTTATACTCATTTTTAACCACACATTTACATAATAAAATATTTATCCTCGACAATCTTCACCATCTACGCAACCTCTACGTATCCAATGCTATCCCCATAACTTCCTCTCCAAGCGCCTAATTGATTTCCTTATATTTTCTTGAAATCAAATTTAATAATCTAATATCATGAGAGAAATTAAGTCATCAATAAACAAGAATAAAAACATAAACAGTCCATTGTTTTCAAACCTAGAATTTTTGGCTCTCGGATTTCGTTGTGATAATTGAATATGACCGAGACAACTACCTGCAACCTTGAAATTCTATCTGAAAATTCCACAAAACGTGATTAATTTGATTATGGTTTTTATTTGTGGTGTACACAAACATGAGTTGGAAATTTTATTCGTGGTGTATGTGAAAATATGGATTAGGTTTTACTTGTTGCGTGCATAAGTATATGGGTATAAGTTGGGGGTCATTATGTCATTTATTATGATTAGAAAATAAGAAAAACACTAATATTTTTTTGTCGTGTGAATATAATTAATTAACTATCATTCGCATATTTATTTATTGAATAAATGCAAGGAACACTTTTTCTTCGAAAGTAACGTAATACTCTTCTAGAATATTTAGGGACGACAAAAGTATTCCAACTCAACTTCGCATAACCCCATAGTAAATGAGACGGAGGGGGAGAATATGGATCTCATCTCGAATTTCTTGAACCGAGCCCAACTTGTTTTTTTTATATTTTTTATATTTTTATATTTAAATATTTAAAAAATAAAATATAATATTACTAATTAAACAGGACGGCTGATGTTGATTTTTTATTCCCCACCCACCCACTTCGCTTCCACCTCATCCTGACGTTGCCTCCCAAATATCTCCAATGGGACTAGGATGGTAATGACCACCTCGGATATGGCCCTTCCCATTATGATCCATAAGAATTTTGACATAGCTTAATTTTGTATCTTCATGAAAACAACAAAATATTCTTCTCAAATTTTGATAAGTATAAATTGATACATTATATAAAAATAATGCTTCATCAAATAATAATATAATATTATTCTAATTTTTATTATCAAAGATAGTTCTATTCAAGAGCAACATCTCATTATTCTCACTAATCAATATAGTTATGGACTTCCAAAGATATATAAAAATAGAATAAAATACTTCGATATGTCATAGTATAATTTAAAGTTCAATAGAATAGTAACGTTTCTTTTGGACATAAAATAAGAATCACTGTACTAATTCACTACAAAAACATAGTCATTTGCAATACTAAAAAAAACAACATTTGTAGATAAATGTTTCTAAAAAGGTCTTTTGGCAATATTTTAGTAAGTGAATGTTGCCATTGGTTAGGATAAATGAGTTTTGGCAACGTTTTATAGAAAAATGTTGCGATAGACTCTTTTTTGCAACTTGTATAGAGTGTTGCGGAAAGTTTTATTTTTCGCAACATTTATCAAACATAATAAAAGAAAAGCCTTTTGCAATGTTTGTCAAACTTTGCAAAAGTAGACTTTTCTCTTCAAACGTTGCAAAAGGCTTTTTCTTTTGCAACGTTTGACAAACATTGCGAAAAATCTCAACGTTGAAAAGAAAAGTCTTTTGCAACGTTTTTCAAACATTGTGAAAAGTGAGGGATTTAGCCCTTGTTTGGTCCACATTATTTTAAAAAAATATTTTTTTCTTTCTTATTTTTAATCATGCATTTTTCAATAAAATAATATTACACTAAATTCTAAAACTTTTTCTTCTTTTTTTCAATCAAAATATTATTCCAAAATGCATTATTAGACAAAAAATTGGGCTCAAACATGCCCTTAGTCCTTGGAAACAACTAGAAAGCAATCCAACGGCCAACAAGATGCCAAGTGTCAAAATCCAGTTAACTTCATCCTCTAACAAAGTTGTCATCTAACAAAATTGAGCGCACACATCAATAACCCACAATTTATTCGTCTTCACAACAATTAGATAATTAGTCAATGACTCTTCATCTTATAACTGACAAAATAAATTTAAGTCAGTAGTGAAATAATTATTATATACAAAATTATTAGTGGTTTAATACCTATGGAAGAATTAATGATTTTAAAATAAATGTAAATTACGTAGATGGAATAAGGGCATTATTGACAAAAGAAAAATATAAAGACAAAATGAAAAATCAAATGTTTCTCACTTGTTCACACTTTTTATATATTGTAGTAATACATAAGAGTATTTTATTAGGTGTCCCTATCTTAAAATTTATGCTATTTTCTGTACTTTGACTTTTTTTCTTGACATTGAACTTTTTTTTTTTTTTTTTTTGGTAGAGCAAAAGTTTTTCAATTTAAGAAAAGGAAGAAAAGAAAAGAAAAAACAAAAACAAAAGAGAACCTTGGATCTTTTAACTCAATCGCAAGTTTTCAAAAATTTCCAACTTTTTGTCGCAACCCTCCCCGTTGCCTCCCCTTCAACGTATGTTTATAGATTATTTGCTACGAAAAAATATCAAGCTAGAACTGAAAAAAAGATATAGCTTTTGATAGTCAATGGACAAAGCTGAAGTAGTCTCAAAATGATTATTTCCGTTTCACTTAATTGAAAATTAGATTATATTAATTTAAAATAAATAATTTAGCATTAATTGTCATGTATATATTTAGGGATAATAAAATGGCTCACCGACTCGGGTTACTTGTGGCTCGGCTCGGAAAAGCCTAAGCTGAGCTGGCTCAAGGCTCGGGCCAAGCCCAAATTTGGGACAAAGGCTCGAGCCTGTTTAAAAAAAAAATTTGAAAACAACAATTATAGCTAGTAGGAAGGGAAAAAAAAAAAATGAAACAAGCTGCACGTTATAGGCAGCTTTGACAAGGAAAAAAAAAAAAAAAAAGAGCCGACTTGACCCGCTAAGGCTCGACCCGAAAGCTCGGGTCAAGCCTCAACCAAAAAAACTCGAACCTTTCTTACTTAAGCTTTAAGTTTCGGCTCGTGACTCGACTCGTTGATATGACTATATATATTCATTGGTATTAATTCTAAATTAATTAATATTCACGTTAATTCATGAATCATATATGTCATTTATTTTCATTTATGCATTTAGTTGTAATTTTAATACTCACGTTCAAGTATAAATTTCATTATTTACGTGCATATATAACAATATAATTTATCTTTAGGAGCTTGTATTTTTCTCATATTTAAATCAAAAGGATAAATAGATGATCAAATATTACTTTCACAATATTTATAAAGTATTTCAAATAACTCACGATCCAAAGAAAATCTTGACGGTGATCTGGTCACAAGGAGTCGGATATTGTAATTAGTTTGGTATTTCTTGCGGCAGGAGGCACCAAAGAGTGACAGGCTTAAATCTTTCAAATTTTCTCTCATTATTTTTGTTGAAAATATACATGTTTCTATGTGTGTACGTGTATGTGTATAGATCATTTGCGACAAAAAATAAAGGTCAAGGAGTTTAATGCTAAGAAAAATGTTAAGCTAGATATGTTTGATTTTGATAATCAATGGACAGAGCTGAAGAAGTCGCCAAATTGGCTACTATTTCGTTTTATTTTATAAAGAAAGAAATTTCCCTACGTTACAAACAATTTTCAAAAACATAATTTCTGAAACAAGCATATATCAAGCATCATCTTATGCAAGGTGAAACCTCCCTTTCATATTTATAAATATACACCCTTTCCTTTATGTATATTCGATCGACTATGGCAAGGAATATTGTTTTCCAGTTATCGTTAATGCTCTACGTGGTTACATGGAGGGTAGCATCTCTCAATAACTTTATGGACGAGTCTGCTCTTTTATCATTCAAATATCAAATAAATCATGATCCAAACAAAATCTTGACCAGTAACTGGTCAGAAGGAGTCTCTTATTGTAATTGGATTGGTATTAGTTGCGACAAGAGGTACCAGAGAGTGATAGGCTTAAATCTTTCAAATATGGGTCTAGGAGGTACTATTTTAAAGAAATCAGCGAACTCTCTCCTCTTAGATAGTTGATTATTAGCAATAACAATTTTCATTGCTTTCTCAAACCAGACTGGCTCGATCCACGTCATTCACTGCTTTTTCTCTTATTCATTAGGTTAAATTTTAGCGCAGGAGTTGTGGAGGATATATAATGTGTGCGTCTGTGTGAAATTATGTAATTATAATGCATGCTTATAGGAGATTTTCCTCCACCCTTATTCGATATCTCTTCTTTACTGTAAAATTAATTGCTTGGAAACAAACATAAAATGGAATCTTGTCATGTACCTGTAATTTTATGTATCCCCAAATATATTTGATTTAGAGGAACTATTGCAAATGGAATTGGGTTGTTATCAGCACTTCGACACTTAGATTTGAGTAATAATGCCTTCACATGTACATACAATTACATGCCTAGTTTTCGTTGTTCAACTGGGTTTAGTCCTCGTATGCGCATGAGATGAAGAAAGAAGAAAACGTAGGGACGCTTGGAAGTCAAAATAGACGGATAAAACAAAGCTAAAAAACAACAATTTCCACAAGTCCAAGCCCCACAACATCAACCACTACATAAAAGTAAATACCCAAATGATTAATGTGTTTGCTAAGTCAAGTCATTATAATTGACCTTTTGGAAACATCCATTTTATAAATTTATATGTGAAGGATCGTGCTCCCTCCCAAGGCTGTATTTAGATCAAAGCAGCCATGGGAAAGAATATGATCGTCGTATTATTGGCGATGGTTTACTTTCATTATATACACGTGGTTGCATCTCTCAATACGTCTACGGATGAGTTTGCTCTTTTAGCATTCAAGTCTCAAATTTTTGATTCAAATAATATCTTGGCCAACAACTGGTCACGTAGAGCATCTGTTTGCAATTGGATTGGAATTACGTGTGGGCGGAGGCACCAACGGGTTACAATCTTGAATCTTGCAAATATGAGTCTCGGAGGTACTATTGCTAAAGAAGTTGGCAATCTCTCTTTTTTGAGATCCTTTGTTGTCGCAAATAACACCTTCCACGGATTTATCCCCAATGAAATGTGTAATTTGAGCGGACTGAAGGAAATAGATATGCAATACAACAAGCTGAATGGTTCAATTCCAAAAAGTTTTGGATTTCTTCAAAATCTTGAAACAATAAATCTAGTTGGGAATAATCTCACCGGAGAGATCCCAAAGGCAATATTCAACATCACTTCTTTGGTCGAAATTAGTTTTGAAAACAATAATCTCTCTGGGAATCTTCCCGTGGATATTTGCAATAATCTTCCCAAGTTGGAAAGGCTAGGCATTTCATCGAATCAAATAAGTGGCAATATTCCTCCAAGCTTGGGAACATGTGCAAATCTTAAACTACTTTCTCTGACGATGAATAAATTCAGTGGAAGCATTCCAATGGAGCTTGGGAACTTGTCACAACTTCAAGTTCTTCAACTTGGATCGAATAATTTGATAGGTATGTTTACGTTTTGAATACATATATGACAAGTTTAACAAAGTTTCGTTGACTTGAAATTATGTATTTACAAGGGCATGTCTTGTAGGAGATTTACCTTCAAGTATCTTCAACATTTCTTCTTTATTGACAATTTCGATCCGGCAAAACAAAATTTCTGGAAACTTTCCCGAAGAGCCATGCAAACGACCTTCAAATCTTGAAAGACTAGCACTGTCTGAAAACAAGTTTCATGGAGAGGTGTCCTTAAGTCTATTGAATTGTCGTGCACTAAAGCTACTTAATATCTCCAACAATGGATTCATAGGAAGTATTCCAGAAGAAATTGGAATCTTATCATCGCTTCGGTGGTTAGATATGAGTAATAATGGCTTCACAGGTACATGTCAACCCTCTTAGTATCTTATTTTTTTCTTAAAAATCTTACTTTATCAACTTCTCTTCAATCTGCACTATGATGAAACAATTTTGTTATTTCAAAACATTATTATTTGAACAATTTTTAAATTTAATAGTATAAAATGGCGTGACAGGAAGCATTCCTAAAGGAATTGGAAACTTATCAGCACTTCAATATATAGATTTGAGTTACAATAATTTGACAGGTACATATTTACCACTCACTAACAGTTATTTTATTATTCAAAAATTCGGCCTGCTGCCTCGATAATTCTGATTATGCTTAAAATTTTATCATTTGAATGTATTAACGAACACCACATCGCAGGTACTATCCCAAATTCAATTGGTAATATGTCAAATATAGAGAAGATGAATATTGGTGAAAACAAACTTCATGGACACATTCCTCCAGAAGTGGGATATCTATCTACTTTAAAAAGTGTGCAATTTTCCTTTAACAGGCTCGATGGCGAAATACTTCATTCCATCTTCAACCTCTCCAAGTTAGAAATCCTTGGGATATCGTACAATGATCTCTCCGGCAATCTTCCATCATCACTAACCATTGGACTCCCCAATCTTCAAATTCTCTTTCTTAATAATAATCGATTAAGTGGAAAAATTCCAAGCTCTATTTTAAATAATTCTAAATTAACCTTTTTGGATCTCGGTGACAACTCGTTGAGTGGACCGGTGCCTATGGGTCTCGGGAATTTACAAGATCTCCAATTTCTAAACTTTCAAGATAATCTGTTGACAAATGATCCGTCAATGCTGGAACTGGGTTTTCTTGCTTCTTTGAGTAACTGCAGGCATTTGAAGAGGATAATTATTTCAAACAACTCTTTTACTGGAATACTTCCAAAATCTTTTGGCCTAGGTAATTTGTCGGCATCTCTTGAACTGTTCGTTGCCAATAATTGCGGTCTCAAAGGCCTGATTCCAAATGAAATTGGTAATTTCAGCAACTTGATCCTGTTGGAATTGATAGGCAATGACTTAACAGGAACAGTTCCTGATGCATTGGGGCAACTAACAAGAGTACAAAGCCTCTCCATTGGAAGAAATGAACTAATGGGGCCAATACCTGTCAACTTTTGCAATATGGAAAATCTGTACCATCTAAATTTGAGAGAAAATAAGCTCTCTGAACAGCTGCCGAGTTGCTTTGGAAAGCTTACTTTATTACGAGAAATTTATTTAGGTTACAACAAACTGACTTCAACTATACAATCAGGGTTATGGACTAACAAGTACCTCAGAATTGTTGAGTTGTCGTATAATATGTTCATTGGTTCTGTGCCTCCAGAAATCGGAAGTATAAACAGCATGCTAGACTTGCGTTTATCAGGAAATCAATTGTCAGGTGAAATTCCGAGCACTTTTGGATTACTTCACAGTTTGGAAACTCTAATATTATCAAACAATAGGTTACACGGATATATACCAGACTCATTTGCTAATTTGATTGCATTGAAATACTTGGATATATCCCAAAACAATCTATCTGGTGTAATCCCAAAGTCATTGGAGACACTTAAAAATCTTGTGTATCTTAACGTATCGTTCAATGAACTTAGTGGTGAAATTCCAAATGGGGGGCCTTTTAAGAATTTAACCGCAGATTCTTTCGAAAGCAATAAAGAATTATGTGGAGAATCCCAATTCAAGGTCATGCCGTGCAAAGGTAATACATCAAAATCATCAAGCAAAACTAGAGTTCTGAAGTACATTTTACCATCTAGTGCATTGGTAGCAAGTCTAGTAATTATTATGGTTTGGCTGGTAAAACGCCATAATAGAAATACAGCTCTTCCAGATCAGTCTATTTCCCCCATTACCTTGAAGAGGATTACCTATAATGAGGTACTTCATTCTACCAATAACTTTGATGAAGAGAATCTGATTGGCAGAGGCAGTTTTGGTTCAGTATTCAAGGGAACATTTTCCAATGGAATGACTTCTGCTATTAAAGTTTTCAATTTAGATATAGAAGGTGCAAACAAGAGCTTTGATTCCGAGTGCCAAATATTGTGCAACATTCGCCACAGGAATCTTGTCAAGGTAATTAGTAGTTGCTCTAACCATGACTTTAAAGCCTTGGTTTTGGAATACATGCTTAAAGGAAACCTTAACTATTGGTTGTACTCTTGTGACTATTGCCTATATATGGCTCAAAGATTGGAAATAATGATAGATGTGGCATCTGCTTTGGAATATCTACATCATGGGTGTCCGTCCCAAATTGTCCACTGCGATTTGAAGCCAAGCAACGTACTTCTTGATGAAGATATGGTTGCCCATGTAGGAGACTTTGGTATTTCCAAGCTCTTTACGGAAGATCAGAGGGTTTCACAAACCAAGACTTTGGGCACCATTGGATATATGGCACCAGGTAACAGGTTTTGCCAACTACTTATATTTAGAGTTAAATGTTGTACCCATAATTTTACATAAATTGTCATGCTATCATTCTTGCTTTACATTTATTTCTTTTGTTCTATGAATGATGAATAAAATCATGACAAACACATGATACAACTTGTACTTTCTCAATCTTGGGTAAATCTATGTTGAGTTCTATTTAGCATTTTCTTAATTTTCATTGAACATTTCACTTGCTAACTTATTCTCGCACACCAATTTTATAGAATATGGATCAACCGGATTAATATCAACTATGGCGGATGTTTATAGCTATGGAATTATGCTGATGGAAACATTTACCAAAAAGAAGCCAACAGATGATATATTTTTCGGAGAGTTAAGCCTCAGGAGATGGGTGGTTGAAGCATTCTCCGATACAATAATGCAGATAATGGATTTGGATCTAGTGAAAGGAGTAGAAGAAAATACTCGAGCTAAAGAAAACTGTTTCAGATCAATCATGGAACTAGCACTAGAATGCACGGCTGATTTGCCCGAGGAGAGGCTGAATATGAAAGTTGTTCTAGTAAGGCTCAAGAAGATCAAAATAGAATTGCTTTCTAGCAACACTTGGGCAGAATAAGACGAAAAGGTTCGTTTCTTCTGACTCAGTGATTTTCCATCTAATGGGAACGGGAAATAGATGATTATTTGAAGTGAAAGTTCAATAATGAAATCACAAAATATTTTGTAGTTCCAGTTAATGCTTAAGTATGCTTGGATCTTATCTGTAGTATTATTTCACTACTAGATCTTTTTTATTCCATTATTATATCAACAACTATTGAATGAAAACTTAAATCATGTCTAAAAAGTTTATTATGTTGCCATTGCAAAAAACTTGACGATCATTCTGAAGGTTTTGTTTGGCTTCCACTGCTGCGTTGCGTTGTCTATGTGCTGTGGGACTAAAAATGGTACTGGAATACTATATGAGTAGTTTCTTGATCAGATATATGAGATGAAGTGCGCTCTGATTATAACATAATACCACAACTTGTTCCTTTTCCAGCAATTTTTCTCGGGTTTTCAACTCATGGCTTCCTTTATAGCTTCAATGGCTGCTACATACTCAAACTTGGCGATTGATAAGACCACAATTGCTCCTAGAGTTGATTTCCAGTTCTAAAGTATTCCCATCACAAGTGAAGACATAACAATAGTAGACCTTCTCCTATCAAAATCTCCAGCAGAATATGCATCCACATACCCTTCCAGCTGATCCTTTTGCGATGTGACGACACCACATATCAGTACATTCTCTTTAGACCACTCTAGGTGTCTGAGAATCCACTTGATCGACTCCAAGTGTTATTTCCAATAGTTTGATTCTCATCTTCGATCTAGTAAAGAAAAGAAAAGAGTTAGTTCAGCCTTCTCTCAAAAGTGATGAAGTAAATGCACATTCATTGTTATACAAAAGACTACGATTTATAGACAATAAAGTAACCAACTGCCTGAGCAACTTGCAAAGACCCTGCATTTCGTTTTAAGTACCCAAGCCACTAGGCCCTGCCCATTAATTTATCACTTGGTCCATCCACTTAGTGTCTAGCCAGTGACCAACCCCACAAGAGAATTATAGCCAAAACCCAGGTCAGCACAAGTGGTTTCATATATCCAGGGCAATAACCAGTGTTCTGCATTCATCTGCAATAGCAGGCCTTCAAGGTCAATATAAGAAGTGCACTTTTTCATATATCCAGGGCAATAACCAGTGTTCTGCATTCATCTGCAATAGCAGGCCTTCAAGGTCAATATAAGAAGTGCACTTTCATGTGTCTAGTTCATATCCCTCACTGATAAAAATTTGAAAATGTACAGAAATTAGTACGTGATTTAGCATGTTGAATAGATAGTTAAGGAGTGTGGTGGTCATTCCGTTGCGAGTCAAATATTCCAAAACCAAAAAACAGAATTTGCCATATGACCAGTTGGACTCATACTCCACAATATCCGAGTGAGTTATGTTAGTGTCCAATAGAGTTAAATATTTCATTGGCCACTGAACTTTGAATCATATCACGGTTTACTCACCGTACTTCATCAATTGTCCTATTTAGCCATTGAACTTTGCACTTAGTTACTCACCGAATGAATTCCGTCAATGCATTTGTACACGTGGATAACGGAAAACCTACGTGGACCAGTAAATTCTTAAGCGGACCTTCCATGTCAGCAAACATGCCTTATCATTTCTAAATCCATTTCATTTCAGTTTTCATTTCCAAATCCCCAACCCTAACCCCCAAATTCATTTCATTTCTCTTCACGTCTGTAGGAGAAAATCGTGATAAGAATTGAGAAAAAACCAATAACATGCCCCAAACCATAACCCCGAATCCATTTCGAAAATTAATCTTCCCCATTGTGATTCGGTTTGTACCAAATGAAATTTAAATCCACTTCCTCACAAAGATGGTAAGATTGAAAATTTCGACTACGTAGCTTGTTCATATATGGGATGACACCGTCCTGGATGAAGAATGCTACCATAATTGTTGGATACTTCCCTGGGTCATAGATATTGTGGACATTTCAAGTGGAATGATGATTTGTCATCGGAAGAAAAAACTTTGCAATTTGAAGGTGGGTCTAGTGGAAAATCGGGATGTGTTTGTCTTGGTAAATCGAACCCTAAAGATCCGATTGAAAATTTGTCGTGTATGTCAAAGAAATTTGCTCAAATAACAGAACAAGGCGTTGAAATATCCGTCAATATAACGTTCCGTAAGGAAAAAGGAGCTATGGAGGAGAGCGGGAAAGGAAAGGAAAGGAAAAATGTACGTGAATTTGTTACATCTATGTAATCGAGTAAAGGGCTTATATTTTAGTTGTCAAACTCCATGTGTATGTAATCGATTCTAAATTTGGCATAAATTATGTTCAGTGTATCTTTCTATTTTTTGGCTACTAATTGAAGTTTTGTTTGACATGTATGATAAGCATAGTTTGTAAATTATGCTTGATATGTAATCGAGAGTGCTGGATTTTGACACAAATCATGGGTATCAAGTGTAGATATTAGCATATGATAAAAGACATTACAAGTGTAGATAGATAGTAGCACTAGTACAGAACAGGACAGATTGCGTTATGCTAGAGCAAAAGTAGAACTCATCCTCAGTCATTCCAAATGATTATTCGAGCCTCTTTCCATCCCGAACAGATCAGTCGAGAGTGTATTGATGGACTACAGTCGTGAATTGCCAAAAGTTGAAAGAGACTATTTATCTAAATATGCAACTTCCATTACAACGTTCAAGTATACATCAGCCGAACAGACATCTCAACTCTTCTTCAAATTTAATGTCAAATACTGGGGACTACCTAAAGATATCGTCAGTGATTGAAATTCTCGATTCAGTGGCATACTTGGACTGAGTTGTTCAAACTTCTTGGTTCAACTTTGAGCACAAGTTCAAGTTTTCACCCACAATCTGACAGATAGACAGAGCGCTTCAATTCTGAGCTGAAGGATTCTCTTCAGCACTTTATCTCTGCTTCACAGAAAATTTGGGTAAAACTTCTGGATGCGGCCCGGCTGCATTTCACTGCCCAGAAGAGCTCTTCTCCCAAAAATAGTCCTGTTGAGATTAGTATTGGCTGGCAACCGTTACTCCATCATACTGTGGATATCGATCTGCTTCACAGAAAATTTGGGTAAAACTTCTGGATGCGGCTCGAATGCATTTCACTGCCCAGAAGAGCTCTTCTCCCAAGAAGAGTCCTTTTGAGATCAATATTGGTCGACAACTGTTACTCCCTCATACTGTGGATATCGCTCAGAATGGTATAAACAGTCTGCAGATCCGAAGCAACGTGTGCTAAAATTGAAAAGATCCGAAAAGAATGTTGCTGAAGAGATTCTTGGACATCAAACTACTCAAGTATCAAAAAAATATTTTCAAGAGTACTTGGTCAAATGGAGCGGATGCAACAACGAGTGAATAATTGGACAAGCGAAAAGACCTTGAAGCATTCAAACCGTTTATTGAAGTATATCATTTATCGATGGCTCCGAGAACGTCGCCAAAACAAATGGGGGAGAATGTCACGGACCTCAATTTTACTTAAGCCCCTTGAACCTATCGCAGTCCCAATTTCGACTGCAAATTGTAAATATTAATCTATTTTGAGTTGTAATTTCCATTCCATGNAGTCTTTCAAACAATCTTTCAAGTTTTTTAGCGTTCGCCCCCTGCACTAGCCAATTGTAATTTCCTGCTTCCGTCAATTGTAATTTCTTGCTTTCAGTAATCAATGATCAATTTCATTTTAATTGTGTTTCAAATTTTCTTTTATTTGTAATCAAAATCTCTTTTGTCCCGAGAAAAGGCGGAAGGTAGTCTAGCGGAGCAGACTACTGCCGCATAGTGTCCCTTTCTATACTAAGAAGAAAGACACCTCGTGAAACCTGGACATGGGCACCACAGCGCCGAGGCGCCTTGTACTGTTCAGGTTTTTCGATGTTTCTCTTCTAATTCGTTTTGGACTCGAGTTTTTTTTTTGGTATCCTACTTCATCAACAACTCTACCAAGAGTGTTTGGACGTCTCCTACATATTTTCTATAAATATTATGCTCTTCTATACAATTTGATAAATTGTGTAAAAATAGATTACTAGAATTATAGGATCCATTGTAATTATAGAACTAGTGCACACTAATGTCAGGGGACCAGCTCCATTGAACTCTACCACTGGATTTAAGTACTACATAATCTTTGTTGATGACTATAGTAGATTTACCTGGATATATCCTTTGAGACTCAAGTTTGAGGCATTAAGTATCTTTGTTCAATTGAAATCATTAGTTGAAAAACAACCGAAAATGAGCATTAAAACATTGCAATCAGACTGGAGGGAAAGTTTAGGAACTTCAACAAAGTTGCTTCAGACTTTGGCATTGAACTTAGACACTCATGTCCATATACATCTGTTCAAAATGGCAGGACTGAGAGGAAGCATAGACACATTACTGAAACTGGGTTAACACTTCTAGCTCAAGCATAAATGTCCTTATATTACTGGTGGAAATCATTCAAAACAGCGGCCTATCTAATAAATAGACTTCCTACCCCTCTACTCTAAAAATCACCTATCATGTGCTTTTTGGAAAAGATTTTGATTACAAAATGCTAAAGACATTTGGGTGTGCCTGTTATCCTTGCCTCAGACCATTTCAAAGACATAAGTTCGATTTTCATTCCCAAAAGTATGCTTTTCTTGGCTATGGTGAATCACACAAATGATATAAGTGCTTAAGTCAAAGTGGTAGAGTTTGTAGATCTAGACATGTGCTATTCAATGAACTTGATTTTCCCTTCAAAATAGGTTTCATAAACAAACGAGTCAAGTCATAAACTCCTAAAAATACTATAGGCTTTCTTTCCCTTGCTATAGAGTCTACTGAAGTGTCAACACCTCAACCTATCACTGATGCAATATATCCTGATGCTTTACCTACTGCAGACTCCTCTGACAAAGATTTGGAAACTGAAAGTAGAGGTAAAGAAGGTATAAAAAATAGTGATGTTAGAGTAAATCAAGAAAAACATGATGATCTTGAGGTAACTGAAACACAGACTGGAGGATGCAATATTGAGGGTAAAGGAGATGAAACTAATACTCAGAACACAGATACAATTGAGAACACTTGACATTAGATGATCACTAGGAAAAACGTTGGGATCTACAAATCGAAAGTTTACACAAATCAGACAATGTAAAAATCAGTAGAAACTGAGCTACTCGCTATCGAAGAAGCTTTGATGAGTAATAATTGGAAGAAAGCTATGCAAGAAGAATATGGTACACTAATTAAGAACAAAACATGGGCACTGGTACCTTGGGAAGCTGGTATGGAGGTAACTAGCAACAAATGGGTATTCAGATTGAAGTATGATTCAGATAGGAGAATATAAATGCACAAGGCAAGGTTAGTTGTAAAAGGATTCCTTCAAACTCCTGGGGTAGAATTTGGTGAAACATTTAACCCTGTTATTAAGGCTTCAACTCTAAAACTTATCTTAACACTAGCTGTATCTAAGGATTGGAAGATTATACAAGTAGATGTAAATAATACCTTCTTGAATGGTAAGTTAAATGAAACAGTCTATATGAATCAGCCACAAGGATTTGTAGATAAGGGAAATCCTGACTTTGTATGAAAATTGGAGAAGGCCTTGTGTGGGCTGAGACAGGCCCCAAGAGCTTGTCATGAGAAGCTCAAGGGTACCTTGTTAAAATGGAAGTCCAAATAGTCCAAGACTGACAACTCGTTATTCTTCTTGGAAAACAAAGAGGATGTGCTGTTTGCTTTAGTTTATTTAGATGATATAGTTATAACAGGTAGTAACTCTCAACAGGTGCAAGAATTTACTGATAAGCTGAACAAAAGTTTTGCTCTTAAAGACATGGGAAGCCTCAGTCAATTTCTGGGAATAGAGGTATACACAAATGCAATTGGCTTGTATTTAACAAAGACAAAGTATGATGTCGACCTGCTTAAAAGACTTGGTTATGAGAGTTTAAAACCAAGTCTAACACCAATGGCTATAGGAAAACTGATTTCAAGAACTGAGGGACAACCTATGAAAGGGATAGGTATACACTGGTAAGGGATGCTGTTAAATGAGAAAACTTCAGCTATTGGCCATTCTTAGGCAAAAGTTGAAGTTTGATTGTATGGTCCTATTGGTTTGGGGTGTGGAAACAGTCTCCCTTGCTTTATGTTGGTAGATAGTATACAAAAATGGTTGTTTAAATAAAGAAATATTTAAATTTAATTCACAGAAGCGTAATTAAATTCTAAGAATGAAAAGAAAGAAAATAAGAAAAAGAAAAAGAAAGTTAAGAACGAAATTCGAGGCAAGTGAAAACGCTTTCTCCTTAAGACAAAATTGTCCCATAACGTCGCTAACAGTTTACGGCACTTGTCTATCAAAATATAACAAATACAATTTGTGATAGAAGCACTTCAAACCACAAGCAATAACAAATTTTGAACGAAAATTTTTCCTCTACAAGAAAATTTTTTGGAATGATTTTTTGGAAAATATTTTGTAAGAGTTTTTTATATAATGCTCAATACAAAATGATATAGGATGCATAAAAAGGTTCAAATGGTCCTATTTATAGAAGAGAATGAGTTATGAGTGAAGTGTCACACCCCAAACTCAACAACATTCACAAAGGGAGCATCCCTTGTTGTCGACGACCTCTCACTTGAGCAACAGTGATACCTATTCAATATAACCTCGCTCGTTCACTTGTCGCTAGACTATCGCTCGAGCGATAGGCGAGCTATGGAGTTATACATTTATCTCGGTCAATTTTTCCTCTTTTCTATCTAATTTTGGACTACGATTTCTCATTCATCCGAAATTGGTTTCGAGATTCCAAATATACCATGACGATCAGATCAAGTCCGAATATTTGACCGAAATTAAAACAAAGTCATTTTTTAAGTTGTATACTCAACTAAATTTTTCATTCTCTAAACCGAATTCCAACATTTTATTCCTATGTGGACAAAATAAGCTTGTGTAGAAGAAATTGGGTTTGCGGGCGTGCTAAAATCATGATTTGAGGGGCTTGAAGATACAATCACAGCATTTTCTATATTAGGTCTCAATAGAGGAGCTACTAAAATTTGTAAAATGATGAGGGTTCTCTGGGGCGAATGGTAACAAGGGTCGAGGGTAGAATGAACAGAAATCATGAGGGATAATGGTGGCGACATTGCAAAGTGAAGGCCAGGGTGTTTTTCTCCTGAAGATTCCGAGTCAATATTTCGCTATAGGATGGGCTGCAGTTTGCTTCTTGTGGTTTCAATATAGAGGTGGTTTAGTGTGATGCAGTCTATGTATCCAGGGGTGGACCCAGCACCCGACGAGCCTTCGCGGCCGCCCGTTCTAGATCCGTCAAAACAATTTTTTTTAATGAATAAATTTTTTAGATGTTATACCTGGTAATTTGTTTTAGTTTCAATCATTTCTTATAGCTCAACTGGTTAGAGTTCCTATATTCATATAGGAAATCTTGGTTTTGATTCCCTTCCCACAACTTTTATTGTGAAAGATTTTTAATTCTTTAATTTTTACCAAAATTAAATAGTATAAGGAGAGAAGAATCGAAACATTGACCTCTCCTTATGTAATTGAGAACTTGACAATTATGACATTCACTGAATTTGAAGTTAAACTAACCAGAATAATATATATTACATTTTAGCAGGTTTAATGCAATTCTAAAAATTTGATTACGTGCTCTTCCTTTAAATTATATAAAACTTCGCCATAATATCATTTGGTGAATATTGTTATTTCTTACAACAAAATTATATATGTTCAGTTTGAACAAAATAATTGTTATATTTAAATTTTAGACATTATTTGATTCTTTTTTTAAAATACATTTTTCTTTCTTCTTTCAACCCCGCATTTTTCAATAAAATAATATTACATTCAAATTAAAAATTTTTCCTTATTTTTAACTAAATATTTTTCATCAGGATACTATTCCAAAATACACGTTTTGCACAAAAAAAAAAAAAAGAACATCAAACGGGACTTTTAATATTTATTGCTGACAACAGTTGATGATTCACGGCCGTCCGTGCTGACTCAAAATTCTGGGTCCGTCACTGCATATATTTCCAAGTTGATTGTCACTTAGCCTCACGTGTTAGTCTTGTCTGATATTGTAAGCTTGTGTTGTGACATGAATTATAGGGAGCGTAGCTTAATTTATATCTCACGAGGGGAATAAAGTGACTCGTTAACGCTTCCCTAGCTGTTTAGAATTCCGGTAAATCTATTTTAAGCCACCGAATTCTGATTTCCCTTGCATCCGTGGTCACAGGATATGAATTCATGAGTACGATGCTTTTAGTTTGAAAAAAGTCCCATAAATTTATATTTCAAATTACAAAGCCAAGGTTTCGCATTCATTGTTTGCATTCGACATCTCGCTAGAAACTTTAGTAATATGGTCTACCACTGCTTTTGTCAAGATAGAATTTGGTTTACCAATGTCTTACAAGAGAGTAAGTCCGTTGAATTTAAACAAGTTGATCATAAGAATATTGTATTATTTCATTATGGTTTGACATCAAAATTCACGTGGATGCCACATGAAATGTCCATAATTGTCCAAAATATGCTTTAATACGAGATTATATTACTTGAAAAATAACTTATGGAGGACATATATGTATGTAGACAAACAAAAAAAAAAAAATAAAAAAAAAAAATAAAAATTGGAGAAAAGAAGAAAAGAAAACGATATTAAAATGTGCAAATCCAACATGGGCTTAAAATGACCTAGTCAAAGTCTCTTTAGTGCATTATGAAATTTAGGACATATTGGCCTATCAAAGAGAATGTACTTTTTTCCCGTGTGAAATTTGATAGAAATAGCACTAAAATGCGACCTTTTACCAAAATGTAAGATTATTATTATTTTTTTTTTGGTAAACTTCCACTCATTTTTGGAATTTATAAACGGTTTATTTTATAAATAAATGGAAATGAACGGTGAACAAGAGATGGGAGAAAAATTGCTTATCGTGTTTCACCTTGGCCACATGTCGTTTACCTTCTCTTTTTCCGGTCCTCTCTTTGTTACGCATTAATTTCAACTTATGTCATATATCTGTAATAAAAGATTAGTTGGGTCAAAAATAAAAAATGAAAATAAATATTAGCTCGTCTATAGATAAGATTAGGTATAATCTTTGACACTATTTTGGATAGTTAACATATCACTAGTGAAAAATATTTTTGACCTTTGTTATTACTTACTAAACCAAGAAAAAATTAAGAAATTGTTTGTTAATAAATTTCTAGCTATTGGAAATTAATTCTAGTTCAATTTTTTATATAGACAATCTATCTCTAACCAATGAACCAAATACGAATAGGGAGACGAAACCCTCAAAAATTCAAATTAAATTGACATTTAAAACATTGCTATATCTGAATGTTTAAAGTAAGCCATTGTTTGTCTACCATTATTACAAAAAAATATTTGGTACAGCAAGATTCTCCACCATATATTCACCCAATAAAATATTCTACACGCAAATTAATAAAGTTATTTTACTTTTCAACCACGTATTTTTAAAAAAATATTATTCCTTACTCTATATTTCTTCCAATAATGAGAGAGAAACACACCCTAAGTCACATCTAACTGACACAACATGCATCTAGAAAATTGTGAGGCCTAATGCATGGGCTAGGAACGACCACTAGCCAACACTAGAAAATTGTAATTATAATATCATGTAGTAGAAATGATTGAAGTTATCTTACTTATAATTTTTTACAATTCAACGTTGAATTGTCGAAAATTGTAGACTTAATTGCTATCTGACATTGCCACGTCAGCGGTTAATTCCACGTTAGTCGTGGGTATATTTTATTCTATCCACCATAGATACGAGATCATTTCTATATCATTTAGATCCATATGATAGATTTCAAAAATTTAAGAATCTTTATATAATTGAGTCCTTGAATATTTTGTATTTAACGAAAGGACATTTACTTTAAGGTTAAACATTCATGAATCTAGCATATATTTGTTCCCTCGGCCGCATTTGCCTTTATAATCGAATTGACATTGTAATTTATGAGTGGGGAAGAATGTTACTTAATTGTTCTTTCATTTAGTTCTTGTATTGGCTTGAGATCGTTATTTTTAGCCTAAGTGAGTGGAAGAGCCATGCGATCGTCCCCAAAACATTTTTTCTTGATTTATACAGAACTTAAATAAAAAAAATTAATATATACATAATAGTTAATTAATATATAATTTTACCCCTCCGATACTTCTTTTGTCTCTATGTCAAAATTCTAGTTCCACCACTGCCGATAGAATCCATGTGTAACTTGTGAATATATATATAAGCATGAGGAGAACTAGGTTTCCCCCTAAAGGTTTCTCTTTCTAGAAAAATGGATTATGACTTATTTTGCCTATTTAAAAGTTCTTTTAAACACTCCACGTGATCACTTCTTTAATTACACCCAACTATTCATTTTAATTTTTGAAATATATCTACTAGATAATATAGAAAGATAGGTTGTCAAAAAAAGAAAGAAGAGAGAGAAACCATTCTTGAGCGTAAGAACGTAAATCTTTGTTCTTTCTTTTTCTTTTTTTAATTACAATTAAAAATGCTCTAAATTTGAGTTTGACACAATCCCTGTTTGTTAATTCATAAAACTTCGAAGTAAAAAAGTGTAATGAGGTGGCATATATAGAACATCTAATTCAAAGACAAAGAAAGCACAAAGGGAATAAAGATTTCCTCATTTTCTAACAGGGGTTCTATCTAGCTATAAGTGAGATATTGTTATAATTCTTGTAATGTACGAGATCTTCAATAAAATCCTCCCAAAGATGGTAAATTAGGGAAGACTTGGTGAAAGCTCGTTACCAAAATATTTGTAGTATGGGAAAGATTATTGGTCAAAGGATTCGATATCTAGTATAAAATTGACGATACTAATAAGTTCACATCTGGTAATAATTTCGTCATATTTAGCAGGCTTTATAGCATCATGAACTACACTTTGGATGGCGAAATTGTGGGATTAAATTCCAATATGAGGAGTAGCTTATTCTTGAGTTTAATAAGAATGTGCAGATCTCTCTTTATTTTTTACCTGACAGTAATTTTGACAATAATGTTTGGGGTTAAAAACCTGTTTGGACACTAATTTATTTGAATGCCCCATTTTGGTTATTAATCGTTTTTTGTTGCAAAACTATCATTAAACTTACGTTGTCTTACTCAATTGTCACTCCACTCCCTTCTGTCAATAAAAATTAACATAATCCACATGGAGAGAATTATTATGTGGACTAATCTGGGGGCGGATTTGGATTTTGCCAAACGGCTAGAGCCACATGAGCCCTGGACGAACAGGGGTGCATGTAGCGCCCCTAGCAAAACCCGGGTGGATTTACAGTGGGGTAGTGGATCACCTGCCCCCCACAGTAAATTTGATAATGCAATATTTTGCCCAAATTTTTTTCAAGATTTTCAAAAAAGTCCTTGTAATTTTCAGTTTTTGTCCTCACAATTAAAATTGTGTAATTTGCCTCTACAAATCTTTTCTTCTAGCTCTGCCCCTAGGTCACTAATCTCAGACATTAAATCCCAACAACGATCACTAGTAAGCAGAGGTGCTTTAACAACCTTGGGGCCTTAAACAAAATCTTTATAGGGGGCATTTTCAAGAATAATTAAAAAAAGAAAAAAAATTAAATTGAAAGAATGATTATCGAAAAAATCATCAATGGTACCTCTCGAAAATCAATATGTATCAGCAATTCTAACAGAATTACCGTCAACAATTCCATGATTAATCATTGATACACCTCCGTTAGCAACCATTGATTGCAATCTCGACTTTGATGTCCTATGCAAACACCAATGTAGCTTCCATTGCTTATTGCCACTTCACCTTTTTAATATTAGTTCGTAACTTAAGATTTCTTCTTTTCTTTTTTTTTTAAATTACAAATAATAAAAAATTTGAAAAATAAATACTTATCAATGAGCTCTGATGTTATTACAGTCGATAATTTCAAATAAATTAATCCATGGAATTCTAACACTTTCCAACGGAATGCAGTAGGTGTCCTATTACTAGCATGCACAGTGTTAAATCAACTGAAGATGTGTTTCATCAAGTAATATGGTTTTTTTTTTATCACAAACATTAGTAGATCTTGCTGGGTATCCTTCTCTGAAGCAGAAAGGAATAGAGTACGGGATGCTATTGGCTTTGGGAAATGTGATTTCTGCTCTAGCACAAAAAGGTTCCGAGTGCCATA
The DNA here is from genome assembly GCA_903798255.1 of Fraxinus quadrangulata. Lineage (NCBI taxonomy): Eukaryota > Viridiplantae > Streptophyta > Magnoliopsida > Lamiales > Oleaceae > Fraxinus > Fraxinus quadrangulata. The sequence continues at coordinate 70,657 of CAIGRB010059883.1, forward strand.
TAAATACGACAAACTAGCTCAAGTTCTTCAGAAGAATATAGGTATTGAAGGTTGAAATGTTGTTGTCCAAGTGATTAGTACCAAAAGAAAAAAAAAAACCATCATATTGATATCATGTTATTCCGTTCGCTTCATCACTTATGTTCCTTATTGCATTCGTTATGGTAAAACTTCGTATACCTCCGTATTGTTATGACTTTCATCATCAATATACATACAAACTATATTTTAGAATAGGAAGAAAAACATCCCGTATATCATTTGAAGGGAAAATTGCAATAGTAGTTCCAAATAAGAAATATTCGGAACTTGTTACAACTTTATTCAAATTAATTTCCTTTCAGGCTTTGTTTCCATCCTCTTAGTTTTGTATTAATCTCAAAAGATGGCCCACTCCACTTAGCTATCAACACACATTTACGACGTCCAACTTGGTACCAAACACTAATGATCTTAAGTTTTAAATCTTCTGTTATCTATTTGTTAAAATTGTTTACATGTCAAATTTAATAAAAGAATGAATTCGATATGTGTAGAGGGGTAAGTTGATGAAAAGATTTAAATAAATATATATTTTTTGGGATTAACAATATTTAAGATTATAAATAAATGGTTAATAGAAACATATGATCAAATATATTTGAAAATGAATATGCTATATCCGACAAAAGGCAAATAGTAAGGTGGCCCAAATTCTTGTTCAATCATTTCAATGTAAAGATGTTTTTAATGGGTGGCACTTTCAATCAAGAATCATGCAGAAATGTTAGGAAGATCTGTGGGATTGTAGCAATTGAAAGCACCAAAAGTTACTATCAAAAGGGGAAAATATTCTCTCAGAAAGCAAGTGATTGAGCACGAATAACATATCCCACTCAACAAATGAAATTGATAACTTAGGGTTTGTCTCCTTGTTGGTGGATTAGGGTATACCAATACCATGTCCACAATGACAAGGATTTACATAATTACACCATATGTTATTATATTCTCTATAATATTTTCTTCTTTTAACAACATATTGATTGAATGACTACTACTACCTTTTATGCCTTTAGAAAATATTTTTTAAACACAATCAAACATAAAATATGAATAACGATGGGTGATTAGTGATTGACAAATGTAAGTAAATTCTCTACTAAATAATTTCAATATTGTATTTTGAAATTGCCTTTTCTTTATATCTCAACTCAATTATTTTGTTATTTTAAGAAAATAATGATTCCGAGATTAGTAGTTTGTGGAGTATTTTATGAGTACTATTGATGAGGTTAATATAAAATTAATTTAATTCCTCTCTAATTACACCAAGTAATTTCATTTATAAGAGTAAATATATGTATTTTATTTCGATCTCATTCTTATTTACAAGAATTACGTGTTCAATGAAAAATGAATTTGATACGCACACAACACAAAGGCACAATAATTATAATGTATAAGTAAATATATATTTTTCTCTCTAACAAAATTAATCTTTGAACTTTGGTGGTTCAACTAAAAAATTAAGCTTTTGGTGATTACATTTTTGCAATGGTCAACTGCCCGTTGGATGCCTACATCCGCTCGAGTGGACGTGTTTACCTGGTAAAACCTTAGATCACGATTTTGAGACTTTTTACAATCTCAAACTCTCCATAATATAAAATATCCGAGACATATTTCGTCCAAAATGTATGTTGAGCCTTTATTCATTATAGAGAACACATTTTTAAAGATCTATTACTCATTCCAATTTTTTCTTGCCTCAATTCCAAAATCAAAACATCGAAATTTTAAAAGGTCAAAACACCAAATAAACATTTTCCAAATACCTTTCAGAGTTCTGAAGATCTAGAGAGGTGATTGAAGTTTCAATTCGTGAAAAACGAGTTCCTTTTTTGTGATCCACAAGGAGAAAAGAAGTTCAGAGGTTCTAGGGCTGATATTGGAGCTCACAATTAAAGAGTTTTTTTGGTGATTTCAGGTTGGGAGTTATAGTCTATTAAGATTTAGTTGTGCCTGCATTAATCATGTAAGTTTAAAGCTTTTCTTGTGGATTATTTACTCACAAATTTGCTTGAAGGTTTTTTATTGTCTGGAGGTTTTTTATCTTGAAAAGTTCTCCAAGAGTTTTTTTCGTAAACAAATCTTACATTTACACATTTACTTTCGTGCTTGTGTGATTGCCATATTATAAATTGTTTACAAATCATCTAGACTTAATCAGCGGTGACTAGTTACAATTTATTGATAATTAATTTTTAATTGCACATATTATACCTATTCATCCCTTCTCTAAGTATTGTTAGTCAAATCTAGTTATTTCAATCTTATATCTTGCACATATACAATCATTATTTCAAATATTGGCAACCATAATATTTGAAGTCATAAATTCTATCTATTCTTACACTATATTTAAGCAACTCATCATAAAATTCAAACTTTATAAGAATGATATTTTTATTTATTTAAATTAAGTCTACAGTATGAACTAAATTAAAAGTTCAAAATAATTCACTCGAAAAATGGTCTTGATAGTTAATTAGTATTGAAATTAGTGAAATTGAGTGGTTAAGTTGAAGCAAAAGATGTGCCAACTTTCGTACTTACTACAATTATTATTAGTCAATCTGGTCATTCTTGACCATTTCTGAGTTATATTTCGTACAGACGTCATACCACTTTTGTCCAAATTAGTCCTCCTATCATTCTTGATCCAATAGTAAATTATTTGTTGACAACTTGCACTTTACAAGAAAGATAAGCTTTTCTTATGGTAAAAATTGAATAGTAATGACTCACTAGCTAAACTAAAAGAAGTTAAGCCTTTTCATTTGGTGAAATAAGATAGTAGCCATACGCTGGCCAAATAATTGAGAGGATAAAAGTTAGTTCGCGTGTCAAGTACCGATATCACGTTTTTAAAGTAGATTTTGATTGAAACGACAGTTGTGTTGATTGATTTAAACTGCATCTTAAGTTTATTATAATAGTAGATTATTATCTCAAGTACAAACAATCCTAAGTTTGTAAACTTGGGAACTATGTCAAGTTGGTCACTTGTACTTTTATTTTTAAAGACGTTGATTATGTATATATTTAAGCACAGTATAAAAAAAAATATTTTTTTCTTTCAAGTTAATATTTGATCATGGACGTCTCGAATGCCTTCATTTCTTGTTATGCTCATAACTCTCTCATTCTATTACTCGTAAATATTCACAAGAATTCCTTCTTATTAACAATTAAACTTATCTATTTATCTCACAAATAAAATTTTCAATGAACGTCTTCTTCTTGTTCATTGTCATTGCAATTACATGTGCATCATTAATTTGAACTATTGGAATAACCTGCAATTATTCTACACATGAATTTGAATACCCTAATTATCCGAGATACGTAGGATAACCTGAATAATTAGTTTTCGAATGACAAACTAAAATCCATATAGGAAAATAAAAATGAAATTTTGGGTCATCTGCCTATTCCCAAGCAGATAAAACGACAAATGGTAGCTACCATTTTCCTGTAATTTAAATCAATGTAAGGCAATTTAGAAATTGTTAAAGATATCATATTAATAAGAAGATTCATTTATCTCGTACGTCGAACTTTTAAGTTAATCTCGATAGTAATGCAAACACTATGTCCTTGTTTGGTACCCATTACTTTCAAAATACATTTCTCTTTATCTTATTTTCAACCACACATTCTTCAATAAAATAATCTTACACACAAACTTAAAATTTTTCCTTATTTTTAACCAAATATTCTCTATAAAAAACTATTCCAAAATGTATTTTCATGAAAAAATGGGACTCGAATAGGCTGTATAATTTCACCTTGTCCATAAAAATAAACCACGTGTAATGTTATTGGATACCTCGAAACAATTTGAGTTAGGGTGCACTCATTTGGTAGTTAGTTCTTAAATATTTAAGTTATTATTTCGTTTACGCAACTAAATAATCTTGATTTATACCTAAAGTATTGAGCTTAAATAATTTATTCTTAAAATCCCCAAGTGTTACATAAACAATTTAAATGACTAAGTGCTAATATAATTTACAATCATGTATGTATAATATCTTTTACATCGTGTCATGAGGCAATACGCCATTGTACAATTAAATTTTTGACAGTTCTTTCACCAATGAGCTCTTGCCAACATTTATCATGTCAACATTAATAACAACTAAAGAGTATACACGTGGTATTTTCCTATACTTTATGGTATCATTGTCTTTGACCAATTTATATTATAAGAGGGTTAAATTTGTCTGTGGCCACTTTTTATTTATGATCTGTTTCATTGCCAAAGTGAAATTTGGATGGAAAGAGAATGAATTATAGGGAATTAAATTGTCTAGAATTATTTTCCTGGGACTAGAATTATTTTCCCGAGAATTGTCAATTAATTGTGTTTGATTAGTATAATTTCCCACGGGAAAAATATTGAAACATTGGATCTTTTGTTGTTCGTTTGACTTTTTTTTACAAGGAAATTGTCAATTAAAGAAATAGAATTTGTTACAATTAAGGATAGAATTTGTTTACATTGCTTTATTAAATAATAATAAAAAAAACCCATTTTCCCACCAAAGAAGCGGAAAACCAATTCAAGGAAAACAAGGAAAAATGAGTCACGTGGAGGATAGGGTAGAAAACCAATTCCAAGGAAAATTCTTCTTATCAAACAATCTAAAGATGGAAAATGAAAAATGATTCCATGAAAATTGGGGATATCAAACAGGGCCTTAGTGTCACTATTGCCATCCAAATTGATTTCGATTCATCATGGTCATCATACTTTATATTTAGTGTCAACATGGTCTCCTAAATTAATTTTAATTCATCATATCTTTCCAACTTCATATAACATTTCAGTCAAGCAACCTTATTATTACCATAACAACAATAACACACACAAACACACACAAATCACACATAATTATTACCACAACAAAAAATGAAGAAGAAAAAAAATGAGAATAGAAAAAAAAAAAAAAAACATAAAATACGGTAATCATTACAATTTTTTTTTTAGAAAAATTATATGAAAGCAGAAATATTTTTTTTTCTTGATTTGGATTTGATTTATATTATATAATTTTTTAATTGGGGTTAGTGGATTTTTTTTTTTTTTATTTTTTAAATTATTTTCTTTATGCAGCAGTTTTTTTTCTTGATCTGAGTTTGATTTACATTGTATAATTTTTCCTGATTTGGATTAGTGATTTCTATTTTTTTGTGTATATGAAAGTGTGTGTGAATAGTTGTATATTTTGTGTGTTAGCAGAACCAAAAATAAATAAATAAATAGTTTCTACTTTCATATAGTACTTGTTTGATAGAATTTATTTGGGAATAATGAGTTATTGAAAAGTATTTTTTGAAAAATGTATAGTTAAAAAGTAAGAAAATTTTATTGATTTGCATATAGAATATTTTTTGTATGAATATGTAGTGGAAAAATGATACTGTTACAAATAATTTAATTTTTTAAAGGATGACAAAGATGGGTATAAATTTTTTTAAGTTTTTGTTTTTTATTTTTGTTTCTGATCCTCATCCTTTTTTTATTGTGGTAATAAATGTGTTAGTATTTTTTTTTTTTTGCTACGGTAATAAATAGGTGACTTGACTGATACGTAATATGAAATTGGGTAGTCAGTGTTAACAACAAATGATTGGGAGCAAAAATTAATTATTTTTTAAATAGTCTAATGACAAAATGCTGTGTTGCATTTTGTTAAGTAAGTAGACAATTTGTCACATAATAGAACTTTTTCAGGCCCCTGGCTTATGCTAAGTTGTATTTTTGACACTAGTATATATTTAAAGGACAATTATTCCCATTTCTGACCACCCTCCCTTGGAGAGCTGGGAATTTTTTGTGAAACTAGAATTATAGGATAGTATAATAAAAAGTAGCGTTTCAATTTGATTCCATAAATTTATGTTTTCACAAGAATCAGATTGATCAGTTTGCTCGAGACTTGAAGTAGCTATTGAACTTGATATATTTTTGTTATCTAATTTTTTTTTCACTTATTTTTGAATTTCTAGCTTCTAACTAAATAGACAATGTTATTGATGTTTACTCAATGTGTGTTGTTTCCTTGAACCTTTTTTCAGTTGCATATAGTATAGATGGCACACAACTTTTCCTATTTTGTCTAGAGACAAAGATACTCCCATCATTAATTCTTGATGAAAGGTGAGATCTACAATGGTTAATGATTTGTCTACAACTTGCACTTTACAAGAAATCAAGTCTTTTTATGCGGTAAAAATTTAATAGGCGTGACGTAGTAGCTAAATAATTGAGAGAATAAAAGTTAGATAATGTGTCAATTCTTAAAAACCAGAGAGAGAAAAAGGTTAGATAATACATCAAATCTTAAAATCTAGTGTCTATAAAGTAGAGTTTAATTGAAAATAGTACAGTACTATCATACTTAAGACTGAAAATGTTGTCTATAAAGTAGAATTTGATTGACAACAGTACGATATTACTAATTGATATGAAGTGCATCTTAGGCTTAATCTGTAATTAAATTATTCACTTGTGTAACTTACAATTTTTAAATACTAAGATTGAGAGTCATGACGATTTGTACACTATTACTCTGTTTTGATAATGTTAGGTATCAATCAAACATTAAAAGTTATTTATTTGACAGGTTATTAGGTAGAACGTTAATTAATCGCGTCTTTATCATATAAACTTGTTTCCATGCTATTATGTTTTCTTAAATAGTCGACTATCCTGTTCTACATATTCTTGCTATGTAGCTTGACTTGTCTATTTATCGACATCAACTCTTGTTAGTCTTGTTCAAGGTCAATGCTCATTACAAATTTATAAAGTACATATCACACACACATGTATGGTTTTATTATAAGTTACCTTATGTATTAATGAACTTAAACTTGAATAGTTAGTATTGTCTGTCTATTAATCAGTCGGCAAAGAAAACGACAAAGAGGGGGACAAAGTCATAATGCTCTTTTCAAGTGACGTTTCTTTGCACAGCTCGTCATCTTTTGTCACCATTAACTAATTATTTTGATTTCATTATCACTTCACTTTATTTACTCGTTCAAGTAAAGAATCCACTACGCCTTTGCTCTTCTGCACCGGCTTACTTTTGCAAAGGCGAATGGTTATAGGGTTGTAATTGTCGAGTATGACATGCTACGAGTTATTCAATCTCTAAAGACTGATTTTAGATTTTATTTTAACTAACATTGTAGCTTTATGCGAGGAAGTAGGTGCAAGTTTGTATCATTTTGTTTTCCCATATAGGAAATTAAGTACCTATAATCTTGCTTGTTTAAATATTTTTGCTTCATTCTCTATAAAACTTGGTGGATTCTATTACTATGAATATTTGTCTGCGATTAAAGCTGATATGCCTTTGTAATAAAAGGGTTTTACGCTCAAAAAAATAGAATTTGCTTTTATCTTTACATTTAATAGTTAAAAAAAGTCATTTCTCAAATTCGTGTTTTCTTTGTATCTTTTTGTAACAATAACGCATATTTAAAATAAAAAAAGTGGAAATATTGCAACCTATGAAATATGAATCGATTAACACTTTTATTTCCAGCTTATTTTTCGGGTTTAAGTTTCGCAACCTTTCGAAAATAGTCACAAATGATCTTCACAAACAAAAATATGATCATCAAGCTGTTGTAAAATAGCAAAAATACCGTTAGCCTCATATAAACATTAAAAAAAGGGAAGGGTAGAGAGAGAGAGGACTGAAAACATCTTGTAAGACCCCGAATGTTTCAATAAAGTGCAAAGTTTTAGAACTTCAGGACCAAATCTCAACTCTCACAGTTCTTTAGGGACCAAAGTTAAAATTTTAGAAATTAAGATTTTAGCAGAAGTATAATGACTTATGGATTAAAATATCAGTCATTTGAAGATTGAAAAGAAATTAGGGACTTAATTCCAATAATCAAAATGTTCATCAACCGAACTTCAATATAGGAAACTTGGCAGGTTGATAAGTAGCAGACTTGAGGTATCCTTCGAGGATGACTATAAGTTAATAAGACGATATTTGAGACATTTTCACAATTTTGGCAAGTTTTGAGGCCATGTTGCAATTTTGCAAAATTCAGGGTCTAGAGTGCAGTTTTTTTTTTGTGTGTGTGTGT
>CAIGRB010059887.1:8097-29170 GCA_903798255.1 Fraxinus quadrangulata
ATATATATATATATATATATACACATATATATTCATTTTTTATTTTTTATTTGGTGGAAGATGAAATCAAATGGATCTTTAATTTAATTTTTTCCCTTGGTCTTTATTTACTTAATAGAATAAGAAAATAACAATACAAATCCTCAAATAAAACTTTAAATCTTCTTTTACTTATAATTTGGTCCGTTTGAAATTAACGTGTGCAAATCTAATCTTGAAAATATTTACTATGCAAAATAAAATTTTCATTGTCGGGTCCAATCTTTGGGAAACATTACATTCTATCCTATCTTAAATATTTTTTCTTTTTAAAGAAAACATGCAAGGTAGGTTTTTGAACTTCCATGATTTTAAATTTATTTAAGGCATATTGGGCTAGTATTAAACTTTCATTTTTATGTAGGTCAAGCTTAAGATTCATCTATGGGCTAGGCTCGTAGCTGGCTCGTTGTGCTAGATCATGACATTAAAAAAAGAGAGCCTAATTCCATTTTATTTTTCGGGCTTCTACAGGTCCAATATTTGGAGAAATATCAAGCAATGATACATTTCTAATTCTATGTCGAGTATTGAAGCTACTCAATTGGTTGTATGACTCAATTGGTGTATGTATCTTCACAACCATTGACAGTGTATTGAAATAATAGTGGAACTATGGCAAATGCCAAAGAACCAATGAGTCATCAGAGACGTAAACATATTGAACAAAAATATCATCTCTTTAGTAAGATAGCTGGTAGAGGAAAAGTGGCGTCGCTAAGATTGCTATTGGGGATAACCTCATAAACTCGTTTACGAAGAGCCTGTCTGCTAAGGTTTTTGAGAGCATCTGGAAGACATAATGCATATACTCTAGGGCAAGTGAAAGATTTATTGGGATATATGCACAAATAATAAATTTTGTGTGATAAAATAATATTTTATAGTAAATAAATTGTGGTTTTACTTATTTATTACATTTATTTATTTTTGAGCGTGCGAATTAAAGTACATATGATCATTTGCGATAATATAAGTTCGGCGGTTGCTCGGATTGAGAAGCATAGTGTGACACAACTTATGTTTTGATCATAAATAATGTATTCACAATCAATGTATAAGGGTGACATATTGTACTAGAAGGTTGTATTGTTGATTGATTTGCCTACGGATTTGCGATTTGTCCTTATCGTAGAAATAGTTAAAAGTCACACTAGTACGTGTATTGAATGGACCACGTTTTGTATTTAATTTTATAGCACAACTATGCAAAGAATTAAGTTCCACTTGATTGCCGTGTATTTCATCTAAATCCCTTAACTATGTTATGTATATATTTTCGTGATTTTAGTGGTTATTTGATTCACCAATGGGTAAGATCAATTTAATTGATCAAATACCTTGATAAGTTTGAGAACTTGAAAATGAGCGAAGTAGAGAACATGAGTTCGTGTCGGGAACCATCATCTTGAAAAATAGGTAGAGTAACTAATTAAGTATTTTTTGTTGTATTGTTAAAATCCGAACTTAGTGTTTAGCGTTGGCTAAACTTCAACAATTGTGATTAGTTCACAAGACTGTTGAAGGAAATTGTACTTAAGTTAGTGAGAATAATTAAAAGGACAAAAGGGCCATTTATGCTTTATCTAGTTATCGATTTTCGGACAGAAATAAAATATGTATACGGTAGGTTAGAGAAAAATATTATAGATTTATTGGTTTCTGTGATCTTATATAGTTTTAGAGTGCAATCTTTTGTTTTTAGTGAAAAAAGCAAAGACTAATAATTAGATTGAATGGTCTAGGATCGTCTAGACATGATATAATTATTGGAGTTTGGATAATATATGTATGATCAGGTCTTTGTGGTAGCTCTATAAAATATTGCAACTTAATTACATTATTATAAAAGTTTTGAGTTTATTGTAACTACAATAAAGTTTTGGACTTAATTGTAATTATTATGAAAGTTTTAACAATTGTAATTGTAATTGAAGTTTTAGGACTACACGTGTAATTAAATTAAACTAATTAGATTTAGACTTTAATTAAAACTCCTATTTGAAATTAGAATTCTTATTATATATGATTTGAACTATTTTACCTCTATATAAGAGATTAGATGGAACATAGACATCCTACAGAACACAACAAAACATAATAAAAAATTTATTACGGTATTCAAATTTGGAGAGATAATAAAAGAAAATTATTTTTTCTTCATTTGTTCACATGTACCATCCAAGAAAGTTTCTTAATTTAATTTAAAGAATGTGCCTACCTACCGGTATGAAATTGATTTTGGAGAATACCATAGAAGACTTAGAAGTTTGGAGTCTTGAAATTAAAAATTGGAAGCTCGTAATCCAAAAAGTTGGAAGTTCATGATTCGGGATCAATTCAATAATTAACCATCAAATTTACATAAAAATTCGAATACTTTATTTTTGATATAACATATACGTGAACATTTAGAAGATCTTGTTTCTTGAATTAAATAAATTTTTTATTTTTGGATAATTCTATTTTCACATTCCAACACAAATTTCTCCCTTAGCCTCACCCGAGGACCAGACCCGAATCCAAAAGCCTAAAGGTTAAGTTGAAGCAGATCCTTCATTTGAAGCTCCATTTCTTCCAACATCCGAAATTGTTCCCAGCCCTCTGACCCAACTATCGTAGACAACTCCATCGTTTTTGAGAATTTGCAGGACCTGCAAATTTTGTAATTTGTAACTTTAAGTTTTAACGGAATTATCAGTTTTTTCTTTGTACCTTATTTCAAATGTGTGCTTTAACCCTTTCTCACATAGCAGTTTGGAAAGTTATAGGTGCTTTGGGTACCCAGTTTTATTACCCAACCTTTTGATTAGTTTGCTTAATAGGTTTAATGGCTGGTGTTTAGGTCTAGATATACGACTCCTTGCTAAGATACTTAAGATGTGTTTGATTTATTGTTTTCCATTTTCAATTTTGCAAAACACAAAAAATGTATTTGGTTTTGTATTTTTAAATATGTATTTCCAAAAATAAGATTAAACTTATAACATAAAACTCAAAACGCATTTTTAACGTTTTAAGTATTTTTAGTGAAAATTCTAACACACTTGAAAAATTCTAAAATTTCAATTATGATGTCTAGCATAAAATCATTTTTAACGTTTAAAGTATTTTTAGTGAAAATTCTAAAATTTCAAAAAAAANAAAAAATAAAAAAATGGAAAAATATATCTGAAATTCTAAAAAAAATTCTAAACATATAAAATAAAAATTTTCAGAAAATAATTATAGGAACTTCTAGAAAAAATAAATTATAAAAAATAAAAACAGTTCCAAATCTTAATGATTATTTAAATAAAAAATCTAAAAAAATATTTAAATGAACAAAAATAAAAATACTCCGAGTCCACGTGATTAATTTTTAATTTTAATTCCTATAATTTTAATTTAATTTATTATTTAATTTTGTGTACTTTTGTAGTGAGAAAAAATATTGTAAGATTCGCCAACTTTAAAATGATATTACTTGATAATATATTAACTTAAAATTGCTCTATTTTAACTGAATAATCAAATTTCATGAAATAAGATGTTAAAAAATAATTTTTTAAAATTTCAAACCAAACGTGTTTTCTAATTTTATTTTTGTAGAAATATTTTTTTTCAAACTGACAACTCAAACGTGTTTTTAGCAATCTTAAAACAGATCCTCGAAACATAACTAAAAATGAACTCAAAATTGAAAACTAAAAATTGAAACACAAGCCAATCGGAGCTTTAACTTTTTCGATAGGTTTAATGATAGTTGCCACATGCACAACTCCCACATCAATTTGTTCAGTCGATTTAATGGTAGTTGGTCCGACCAAGACACGTAGCTCCCCATCGTAATAATAATTTATTGGTAATCTTAATAGTATATGGTCCGAAATAGATACACAACTTCCTTACTAAAATACCAGTAGGCTTAATGGTACTTGAGGCTGATCAAGGTATTCAATTCCCTACCAAAATACTTAAAACAATTCAAAGATTAAACGTAACTAGAAATACTTAGCTTACAATATCAAAAGCTTCATTAAATCCTTTTGATAATTACACCAGGACCGTTTCGACATCTATGAGCTCGGATCAAGGTACATTAAGAATTAGGCCTCTAGGAAATTCTAACTTTATCTGATTGAGGTGCACTTTCTAGACAAAACTACGTTCGAATCTCCATCTTTTTTTCTTTCTACAAACACTTTGGCTCCTAAGCTCACCCAAAACTCCTTGAAAGGGAAAAACTGTACCAAAATTTTGACCGAAAACATGACCATTGTATTTTAAAAACTATTTTCATTTTATGAGGTCAATAGCTTGGGTCGTCTATGGAATTACTTACAAAAACCACGAGAAGAACACATGAGTAACATAAAAGGCCAATAAGTATGAGTGGAAGTGGATCAAGCAGCAATAAAAACGTAAGGAGGATTAGGATTGAAAACCTTGCTATTTTAGAAGGAAACAACCAAAGACGAAGAAGCGAGAGGATAGAAAGGCTGGCCAAGTTGACTCGAATTGTGGTTAATACGGCCACCAACATGCAGCATTTTACTGGAGACAATGCATCCATAAGGTAGTTCATGCTGCAACAAGATCGGTTAGCTCCATCTCTTCAAGAGCATGAAAACAAGAGTAGCACAAAAGGCTCTACACAGAGAGCAGGTATTACATTCTTCCCACCAGATAGCTAACTTGCATATTGATCCGCCATACATAGGAAAACAAGAATTCCATCGTGAGTAATAAGAAGGAACTTCGAGGTTTGATGTGTCTCCAACAGGTACGGAAGTGCCGAGGCCATTTAGGAGGGGCCCCTAGTATATGCAGTGGAGGAATCTGGCAAGAAGTCATCCAATCCATCAAATGGAAGAACTACATTTCACCGTGTGCTCTAACGTGTATTTAGTAACATTACATGACTAATTGTTGACATAAATGCTTGAATAGAGCTTAATTCGATATAAATTGTGTTTATAGGACTACATTGATGGATGGAATGAAATGAAATGTATGCGAAAACGAGCGAAAAAGGACCAAAATGGAGGAAAACGAAAGTTCGAGGACTAAAGTGAAAATAATTGAAAGATGATGAGAATCATAATCAGAGATGATAAACAGATTAAGCTCGAATTTGTTGATGCATGGGATGATAGAAAGAAGAGAAATTACAAGGGGAGCCAAAACAAGTGACAAAGCAAGTTTAAGGACTAAAACGAAGAACATGGAAGTTGTTGCCTTCCATGCGGCCCCATGGTATAAAAACCATGTGGTCGCACACCCACCTGCAGGGAATTCCAGTGGCCAATTTGAGCATTCCATGCGTTCGCATGGTAGGATTTTTTTTTTTTTTTGGCAAGAAATTTTGTTTCCTTATTTTGTTCCAATACTTTGGGTAATGAATTGAGGGAAACTATAAAAGTCGAAAGTCATCCACAAATGAGGGTTATGCATTCTTAGAGAGAAAAACAACATTGAAGAGCAAAGAAGAGGGCTAGAACAAGGTATTTCATTTAAGATTCAAGATTTCAAGCCTAATTTCTAGTTTTTGGGTGATGTATTCTCTTTATTATTTTTCTTATTCTTTAATTTTATCCATGCTAGGCTAGATTTTCATTGTACTAGGAGAACGATGATCCTCGTTATGTGAACTTTTAATTCTTTATTTTGCAATTTTGACATTAAGACACGAATATTATATGTTGAATGATTTATATACACTTTAATGTCTCCATAATTAAATGCATGTGATTATGTGAGTTTGGGTAATCTATTTCATTGCATTCGAAAGAAGAGAAGTAGATTTAACAAGGTATAAATCATCGTAGGGTCCGATAGGAGATAGAAATATACCAATTTGCTTTACGTGATCTCTAAGTGTTTACAAAACGTCGTGCATTCTCATGTATTTGCATTTGTCATAGAAATATAGTCAAATGGTATGGAAGAATATGTTCAATTCTACTCGAGAGAGATTATTGAATAGGTTAGAAACATTGATTCTTCAACTAAGTCGTCGTGTTATTAAATTGTGAAATAAGGGTTAAAAGTGAACTTTCTTGGTGATTCGGGATCCTAGTGCGCTTTTCATTCATTATTTCATCAAATTTTTACATTCAACATAATTTTGCATTCATTTAGTCACATTAGCTTAAATTGCATTTTAGTCATAGTTTAGTCATAAAATCCAAATAACCAACCATCTTGAGTTTAATAGATTTGGTTAAAGTCTTGATAATAGAAATCAAATCAAATCAATCCTCGTGGGACGATACTTAAAATTTTACAATTTTCACTTTATTACTTGTTAACGAATCGTACACTTACAGTGATTTACAAAGCAAACATATTTTCATGAACGTGCTTCTATAGAAAGAATGGAGAGCGAAAACATCGACTAGAGGAGATGGATAAAAATACAGAATATGCTCATTCTCCAAGGCAATATTGTGAAGCCCAGAAGTTTTTCCATGCTAAAAATGCAGAAGTTTTGTTGGAAGGGAAACCACATCGACCACATTCGGGAATACAATACCCACGTGATCTTTATCCTAGACTTCTATATCATGCTCTTGGGAGGAACAAAAAATTGGTATAACAAGCTAACACCGGCAGTATCAGCAATTGGCATAACCTTAAAAACCAATTCATCCATATGTTCATTATGAGGACACTTAATTCGGCCATGGTAAGGAGGATCTATCACTTAAGGCAGGATCTCAATCGTTCCTTCCAAGAAATGATGGAGGAGGAAAATATTCCATAGGATATAGTTCCCAGGCTTTGAGGTCTGATTTAGATAAGACTACTTCTTTATGGAAAAACGTCCATAGATGGAAACCTAAGACATATGATGACTTAATGAATTTGATCAAGAAGGAGATCTATGATCAGGAAATGCAAGGCCAGTAGAACTACAACCAAGGCAGGGCCATAACGCTCTAAACCAAGTCAAAGACCCCAAGGGCTCTCTAGCAATGATATAACTATCGTACAGTTAAGACAAATGTCGCGATTTCCCAATGCCCACCCTAGTAATAGAGAAAGGCGAAGATTCTGTCCCGAACAAAGTAATGCAGGTACTATAATTTCTATGACCATGACTCAATTAGGTGCATGAGTTTGAAGGCAAAGATTGATAATATCATCATGGAAAGGGATCGATCGACAAATATGTTGGAATTTAGTTTAGAGAATGAATTATGCATGTGAAAGTGACTTTTGTTTCAACTTCGGCCAAATATTCGGATTTGATCCGATGGTCAAATTATGAATAGAAATAGACTAACTTGTTCTACTCGTCGAGTAAATCTTCATAGTATATTTGGAATCTCAAAACCAATTCCGGATAAATGAGAAATTATGGTCCAAAGTTGGATCGAAAAGATGAGGTGGAATATGACTATCTCTATTGCTCGCCTATCACTCGAGCAAGAGGCCAGCGACAAGCTAGTGAGAGAAGCTCTAATGAAAATGTGTCACTGATGCTCGAGCGAGAGACCATGGACAGTAAATGCTACAACCTTTGAGAAAAGTTGCCAAGTTTGGGGCGTGACATTTCACTCACAACTTTTCCTCTTCTATATAAAGGGCCCTTTAGACGTCCATTATGCATCCAATATCATACTTGCATTGAACATTTCATGAAAAACCATTTCCAAAACCATTCAAAAGCCGTTTTCTTCTTGTAGAGAGAAACTTCGTTGGAAGTTCGCAGTAACTTGTGATTTGAAATGCTTCTACCACAAGTTGAATCGATTGTATCTTGAGAAATAAGTACCGTGAACTGTGAGCACCGTTGCGGGAGAATTTTGTCTTAAAGAAAGAGTGTAAATTCACTTACCTCGTATTATTCTTTTCCTCTTCATCTTTTTCCCTTCTTGGTTTTTTTTTTCATTTGTAATTTACATACTATATTTCCAACCTATATTTATTGTGTTTAATCACGCTCATGTGAATTAAACTTTGTTCTTGTCGGTTCTATAATTTAACGACCCTTTCACCACACATACATAAAGTTTCCTCCAACAATCTTAAAACAAAATTTACTGTTTGTAGTTGTTTTGTGGAACAAGATCCGTAACTTTCTTCTTTGGAATAGGCATAACGTGCTATTCCCTCTTTGTTGCTGCATTAAACTTCTGTTTATGTAACAAAAATGACTATTGTTGAGGCTACTTTGAGTCAAAATTGTTCAAACAATGTGGTTCTGCCAATGGCTATACCACTTCAAAATACTACAATCCCACATGGGGGAAAAATCAGAAACGTTTGGAGGTGTGGACTTCAAGAGATGACAATAAAAGATGTTGTTCTATCTTACTACTCTATACTTGGCAAAGTTTTTAAATGAAATTGTACCAATGGTACAAGGAGACAATAATCGTGAATCGATTATTGCTTTGGATGCATGGAAGTATTTAGACTTTCTATGCAAAAATTATATTCTAAACGAATTATACAACACACTATATGGAGTATATAATTCGAAAAACTCAGCCAATGAATTATGGGATTCATTGGAGAATAAATATAAGACCGAGAATGCCGAAACTAAGAAGTTCGTAGTCGGTAGATTTCTGGATTACAAGATGGTGGATTCCAAAAATGTGATCAGTCAAGTGCAAGAACTTCAAGTTCTATTACATGACATCTATACCGAGAAGATGGAATTGAGAGAATCCTTCCAAATCGCTGCCATCATTGAGAACCTCTCTCCTATGTAGAGAGATTTCAAAAACTATCTCAAGTATAAATGCAAAGAAATCAACTTGGATGAATTGATTGTCCGCTTGAGGATCGAAAAAGATAATAGGAAAACTGGGAAAAAGCCTATTGTCCAAATTGGAGCAAATTTTGTTGAAACCAATTCAAAGGTTTTCAACAAGAAGCGAAAGATCTCCGGTGAGGCACTACAGAGAGACAACTCCAAGAAGGCCAAAAAATTCAAAGGGAACTGCTATAACAGTGGAAATGTTAGACATCGTTCAAGCGAAAGTCAAAAATTAAAGAAGAATGCACAACCTAACATGGTTGAAAGAGATCTGCAGTTGTTTCCAAGTGCAACAACGTTGGAAACTCAAGGGAATTGTGGGTTGACACTAGTGCTACTCATCATGTGTATCCAGACAAGACGATGTTCTCCAAATTTCAAGAATTGGATAGAGAACAACTCTTCATGGGAAACTCTACAAGTTTCAAAGTTGAAGGACAAGGGAATGTCATTTTAAAGATGACATTCGGAAAAGAACTTGTTCTCAACAATGTCCTACATGTGGTAGACATATGAAAGAACATTGTGTCCGGGTCTCTACTTAGTCAAATGGTTTTAAACTTGTATATATATCCGATAAATTTGTAGTCAATAAGAATGAGATGTATGTAGGAAAGGATACATGTGTGATGGAATGTTTAAAATGAACGTTTTTACTATTGTACTAAGACCATTATGAATAAAAATTCAAATTCCGTTTATATATTTAAGTTGTCTTGTTTATGGCATAGTCTACTAGGACATGTGAATTACAATTTTTTTGCGTAAACTTATGAATTAAAGTTTAATTCCGACGGTCAAGATTGATCCTAATCATAAATGTGAGTGTGTGTTGAAATAAAGTTGACTAAAACACCGTTCCACTCGGTACAAAGAAACACTACACCTTTAGAGCTAATATATAGTGATATTTGTGATATGAAATTTGTTCAAACTAAAGGTGATAAGAATTACTTTATTACTTTCATTGATGATTGTACAAGGTACTATTATGTCTTTTTTGTAAGAAGTAAAGACAAGGCATTGGATGTCTTTAAACATTATAAGGCAAAAGTTGAAACTTAACTTGGTAAATGAATAAAGAATATTTGTAGTGATAGATAATGGGAATACGGGGCACCGTTTGAAGAATTCTGTTCCAAACATGCAATTATTCATCAAACAACGACACCATGCTCTCTTCAATCAAATGGTGTTGTTGAACGCAAAAACCGAACTCTTAAGAAAATAATGAGCACCATGTTGTTGAGTTCGGAGTTGTCTCATAACTTGTGGGGGAAGCTATTTTAATGGCAAATAGTATTCTTAACAAGATATTTCTCAAGAAAATGGAAGAAACTCCATATGAACTATGGAAAGGTCGTCCTCCTTCCTACCAATACTTGAAAGTGTGGGGGTGTTTGGCTAAGGTTGAAATCCCTAAACCTAAGCAAGTAAAGATTGATCCCAAAATGATTGATTGCATATTTATTGGATACGCCAATAATAGTAGTGCATATCGATTCCTTTTACATGAATCCAAAATTCAAGATGTACATGAGGGAACCATAATTGAATCAAGAAATGTATTATTTTTCGAGAATGTATTTCCTTGTAAGGAAAAGGAAATTGTAAGTTCAAATAAGAGAACGTATGATACTGCAAGTGATACTTCAAATGAGGAAGAACCAAAGTGTAGTAAAAGGGCTAGAACATCTAAGACATTTGACCCAAATTTTCTAACCTACATGGTAGAAAATGACCCAAAGACTTTCGATGAAGCAATGTCTATACCGGAAGCATTGCATTGGAAAGAAGCTATCAATAGCGAGATAGATTCCATAATGCAAAATCATACCTGGGAGTTGATTCACTTACCTCCTCAAAATAAGCCTTTAGGGTATAAATGGATTTTTAAGAAGAAATTTAAACCGAATGGATCCATTGAAAAATATAAGGTTAGGTTGGTTGACAAATGATATAGGCAAAATGAGGGACTTGATTTCTTTGATATCTACTCACCCGTAACTAGAATTACTTCGATACAGTTGTTAATTGCGATTGCAGCAATACACAATTTAGAGATTCATCAAATGGATATGAAAACAACATTCTTGAATGGTGAATTTGAAGAGGAGATATACATGAAACAACCTGAAGGGTTCATCTCTCCTAATCACAAGCACAAAGTTTGTAAACTTGTTAAGTCTTTGTATAGATTTAAACAATCTCCTAAACAATGGCACCAAAAGTTTGACAAAACGATGTTGTCAAAAGAATTTAAGATAAACGAGTGTGACAAGTGTGTAGATGTAAAACATACACCAAATGTCTATTTGATTGTGTGTCTATATGTAGACGACATGTTGATAATGGACAATAGTCACAAAGTGTTACAAAAAACCAAGAAAATGATAATGACGCAATTTGATATGAAAAATATGGGTGTGGCTGATGTGATACTAGGGATTAAAATCTCTAGAACACCGAAAGAAATCGTACTTTTTCAATCTCAATACATTGAAAGTGTAGTGAATAAGTATAATATACTTGAGGAAGGTCTTGTGAAAATCCCTATTGACCCAAGTTAACACTTAGAAAAAAATGAATGTGTGTCACAATTAAAGTAATCACAGATTATCGACGGTTATTAATATTACGCACTGCACTCGACCGAATATAGTCTTTGTTGTGAATAAATTTAGTAGATTCACAAGTAATATAAGCCATGATCATTGGAAGGCTTTAACGAAGGTTTTTAGGTACTTGAAGTATACATTAACCTATGGATTACACTTCTTAAATTATCATGCGGTATTGAAAGGATATTGTGATGCGAATTGAATATTTGACATGAGGGATTCCAAGTTTACTAGTGGTTATGTATTTACCATTGGTGGAGCTGCTATATCACGGAAGTCGATAAAACAAATGTGTACAGCTCGATCAATAATGAAATCTGAGTTCATTGCTTTGGATAAAGCTGGAGAAGAAGCAGAATGACTTCGTACATTTTTGGAAGATATTCCATGTTGGCCCAAGCCAGTACCTCCAATAAGTATACATTGTGATAGTCAATTGGCTATTAGAAGGGCTCAAAGTAGCATGTATAATGGTAAGTCCAGACATATTCGTCGCAGACATAATACTATTAAACAACTAATCTCTAATGGCATCATCTCCATAGATTATGTAAAATCAAAGGAAAACATTGCAAATCTACTTACGAAAGGTTTGCCTAGAGATCAAGTATGTTGCCTATCGAAAGAAATGAGATTAAAGCTTACTACATAAGGATCTTTGTAATGGTAATCCTACTTTATCGACTGGAAATCCTGAGTTATGAGGATTCAATGAAGCATTTATGAAAGTATTTTCTAACTCATTCCTATGATATTAAAGTACTTTCTGCAAAATGTTGATGTTAATATACTCTTTTAATGATTCCTATATCTTGATTAAGTCAAATGGAATAGAGTAGAATACTCTTAATAGGAGGTCACCTACGTAAGTGTGAGGTGAGGCTGCCTCAATGAAAAATTGTTCAAAGGCTGAAATTTTCTAAACACTTGTGAAACCCAAGAGTGATTCGGGGCTAAAATAAACTAAGTCATGAAAACCATGAATGGTTTAAAAAATACATCTATGTGAATATTATTGTCTTGATTTACACCAATACTTGAATGGTTCAAGACATCACGTTTATTAATTAGCCAAGTAAATCCGATAGTTATTCATTAAGGAAGTTTCAAGAATGGAAGTTACCTTACCTGATGCAATGTTTTTCTGCTCTCTACAATGCATCATATTTCTGCATAGTATAAGCATATTCGAATTCCATTCATGTGGGGGATTGTTGGAATTTGGTTTAGAGAATGAAATTATATATGTGAAAGTGACTTTTGTGTCACTTCGACCAAATATTCAGACTTGATCCAATAGTCAAATTATGAATATAAATAGACTAACTTGTTCGAATAGATCTTCGAGGTATATTTGGAATCTCAAAATCAATTTCGATTGAATAAGAATTGCAGTCTAAAGTTGGATAGAAAAGAGGATATACGGGTTGGAATATGACTATCTCTATTGCTTGCCTATCGCTCAAGCGAGAGGTCAGCGATAGGCTAGCGAGAGAAGCTCTAATGAAAATGTGTTATTGACGCTTGAGTGAGAGGTCAGCGATAGTAAATGCTGCGACCTTTGATAGAAGTTGTTGAGTTTGAGATGCCGCATTTCACTCACAACTTTTCCTCTTCTATATAAAGGACCATTTAGACGTCCATTATGCATCCAATATCATACTTGCATTGAGCATTTCATAAATCTCTTGCAAAATCATTCAAAAGTCATTTTCTTCTTGTAGAGAGAAACTCCGTCGAAAATTTGCTATAACTTGTGGTTTGAAGTGCTTTTACCACAAGTTGAATCCGTTGTATTTTAGGAGACAAGTTCTGTGAACTGTGAGCACCGTTGCGGGGTAATTATGTCTTAAGGCAAGAGTGTAATTTACTTGCCTTGGATTATTATTTTCTTCTTCTTCTTCCCTTCTTGGTTTTTTTTTTTTTTTTTTTTTTTGGTTTTCGTTTGCAGTTTACATACTATATTTCCGACCCATATTTATAGTGTTTAATCACGCTCCTGTGGATTAAACTTTTTTCTTATCGGTTCTATAATTTAACAATCCTTTTACCGCACATACATAAAGCCCGCTCCAACAAAATATAAGGTAGTTAGATAGGGAAAGTATAGTCCAACTCTCAATGAGGATGCCCTGCACATACTTTGAATTAACAACCAACCGCAAATTCGTTCCCTCTGAAAGATCTGTAGTAATAGGGCCGAAATGGCTCAAGATATCAAGGGTCATTTGGGTGGATAAACCATGACAACTAAGTGGAACTATGCTAGAAGGGCCATTGAGCTGCCGATGACTAGAAACATAATACAAAGAAAGAAACCCAAGAAGAGGAAAATGTTTAAAGGCACATGTTTCTTGGACGGAGTTGAGGAGGGTGTCCATTATCCCCACTTTGACACCATGGTGTTCAGGGCTAAATGGCAAGGAACAATATGAAAAGGTTGATAATGGGTGTTCGACCAACATTATCTTTGGGCTTCACTTCGACCAAAGGTGGACCACCCATTGACCCCTATTTTAGACCCATTGCACGAGCTCACTGAAAAGGGCATCGTTCCAGGGGGTAAAATAACCTTATCGTGCCTAAAACTGCACTTGCATTTCTAGAATTCTTGGTCATTGGAAGGTCAGCACTGAATGAATTAGTGGTTGTCAACAAGATCAACGAATATGCTCCGAAGAAAAAACTTGATGCTTTAAAAAGAAGATTGGATTGATGAGCTTAACATTGTGTTGTGGACGTACTATACTAGTAGTTGAATTGTGATAGGTAAACACCATTTCCTTTATCTACAATGCTGGTGAAATCAAAATATCCTCTCTTTGACGTATTTCATATAATGAGGAATGAATGATGTGATGAGACATAACGAGTTCGACCTCTTTGATGACGCTAGGATCATTCCTAGAAAAGCTTACGAGTTGTCAAAGAAAGATGGCCAGATATTACAATACACAGCCGTGGAGAAAATTCTTCTGGATTGATGACCTTGTGCTAGAAGAATCTTTCCGAGAATAAATGAAATTGGTTCAAGTACCCTTGAGCTAAACTGAGAGGGGTCGTACCGAATTGCTTTCGATATCTGACCTAAAACAAATAAAATTGAGAATCTAGATGGTTTCAAATAGCCTCACCCTTGGAACGCTAAGCTTCTACATAAATATTATCAATAATTTTTCCAAGTTAACGCCTCTTCAAATGCTTTTTTCGGCTGGATGATTTATTAAAATCAGCCTACCGCAGGTTGTACCCTTCAGCTAGTTAGTTTATCATTTAAAACTATGTATCTGTTGTTTTATTCAATATGTTATTATGATTATCTTGTATATTTTTTAGATTTATGATTTATTATACTGTAGTGGGATAAATGCAAAAAAACTTTAAGGTGTAATCAGAAGTAATAGTCTTCAATAGCTAACATGATTACGAGGAATATGACCGTCTCAACTGCTTTAAAAAGGTTGATATAAAACGAGATAAATAAGAACTAATAAATTTGTTAGTATTTCGGGACTCTTCAACATGACCAGTGTACAATGATGGTCGAGAACCATGGTCGTGCTAGAAATATCTTCCTTTAACAGTCTCTCAATCTCTTACAAATAGCACAAGACTTCAAGAATTTCTCACAAGAGAGAAAAGGTAGGACAACGAAACATAATACCATCCTTGACAACCTTTCACAAAGAATTATTCACACAGCGAGAAGAGATCTAAAGTGAATTTAGGATCTCAGATGTATGTTGATAGCAATGGCAGACCCATCACAAAAGTTCGCTCCGAGCGGACGTTGATCATGATCGTCGACAATTAGCGATCGTAAAAGCGAGATCGTTTATTAATATTTCATTAAATAATATTAAAAAATTATTCAATATATAGGTAAAAGCACTAAAACATAAAAATTATATTTATATGAAAACATAATTCAATACAACCCAAAATACTAAAGAAATACGCGATACAACATATTCTGTAACTGTGATCTTAGACAACTGCATTCTGCGTGGTCTTATGTTTTTGAAAACGTTGCAATATTGTCTCATTCTCAATTTTTGCAAAAATCTCTTTCTCCATGTAAATCATCAAATTGTCATTCAACCAGTTTCAAAATGAAAATATTTGCTGATTAATGTACCACAAAAATTGAAAAATGAACTCAGTTCAACATATGTTCATTTTGTTGTATTGAGAAACATATTAAGTTCACATCTTCCTATCTGGGAACTAATACTGAGCAGTATACCATGTCACACCCCTATAGAAACTTCAATGAAGTTTTCCATCAATAATACAATTAATTAATTCATTTATTACAAGTTTTAGCATGATGAATTAACAATTCAATAGTTAGCGGACTTGTCAAGAATGATTCAGGAAACCAATAAGTAACTAATGTTAGTTAAATTAAAACAAGAACAAGAAAAAGGAAAAGTTAATACGGATAATAAATCAACAGAAATAATTTTATTTTTTTTTAAGTTACTAATCTGTCTATATAATCATAAGCAAACCATGAAGGTAGATTATTTATCAACCTTAATTGAACCTTGTCACTCTAACATATATTGGGATCTAACAAGAGAGGGGAACCCCATTTCCTTGCTCGTCTCTCTCTTCTAAATGCTCACACCTTCGCAGAACATATATAACGAGGCCAAGCATCGGAATGGATTCAGTACGTCACCATAGAGGAGGAATCTAGATGTTTCAACTATTGACATCTAACTTTAGTAATGAATTAGTGACACAATCTCATGCCGTGAAAACTGAAAATTGGAATGCTAATCTTCTTAATTCTTGTTGTTTTCTTCAAATTCATAAATGTATTCTCTAAAAGATAAGAAAAGAAAATAACAGAAATGAAAAGTCGAAAAGCAGCTGCTTACTAGTAGCAAGCAGCAGCAATAGCAGCAACACAGTAAGTTAGCAATCGGCAGGTCTGGGTTCGAAAAAAGTCGACAACAGAGCAGGGAGAAAGAAAATTGAANTTGTTTTCTTCAAATTCATAAATGTATCTACAAAAAATAAATTTTTTTTTAAAAAAAAGAACTGAAACAGAAAACAGAAAAAAAAAAAAAGCCGAACCGCCGGAGCATCGGGTTAATGCGATGATGATTAAAATTATTTCGGGCCTCATTTTAAAAAAGGTCCAACTCTCTCAACCCAAAACAAATGAGCCAAAACTTAAAAAAAAAACCCACCTAAACAGTACTTGTCTTCTTCCTTCCATCCCATCTTCTTTGTTCTCTCTGCAACAGTCAACCACCAGCCCGATTGATCTAGCACGGGCAACCGCGCCCCTTCGTCGGGCGCTGGGTCCACCCCTGGTTGATAGTGAGAAATATTTATAGATTATGGTGCAAATGTACTTCAATGATGTGTGTTGAGCCTTAAAAGTCGTTATTCTTTCTTTTGAACTTAACTAAGCTACATGCACCGTCTACAACCACCACATCCAGGGGCGAATGCAGCCCTGAAGTTCAGCACGAGCGGTCGCCGATCATTGACAGTTGACCGAAACGACATGAATGCTGATATTGATTATTAATTTATAATTAAATAATATTAAAAATTGTTCGATTAATATATAAATACACTAAAACAAGTAATGATGTAATATAAAAATATAATCCAATACAACTCAAAATAAAAAATAAAAATAAGTAATACAACCTCACTTTGTAACTGTACGCTCAGATAACTGAAATCTCAGTGGTCTCATATTTTGAAAGTGCTGCAAGATTGTCTCATTATCAATTTTTTTAAAAACTTCTCGCGAATATACACTACCAAATTGTCATTCAACCAGTCATCCCCATTTTTTGCGCAAGTTACTCTTGATTATATTCATAATAGATAATGTCCTTTCAACACTAGCACTTGTCACTTATAGTTTCAATTTCACAGTTTCAATACAAATTTATCACAAATCACAAATTTTAAATTTCCCAATTAACAAATTTCCTAAACTTTCTATTCACAAATTCCCCAAATAAAAAATTTCTAAATTTACCAATTAANCACAAATTCCCCAATTAAAAAATTCCTAAATTTACCAATTAACTAATTCACAATTTCTCTACTTCAGAAATTCACAAAAAATTTTACTTCATAAATTAGTCAAAGAAAAAAAAATAAAAAAGCAATAAATTAAAGTAAGTTAACTAATTAAATATATTAAACATTATAATTATGTTCGCAAAAATAGTATTTACCAAATGACATTGTCGCCAAGTTTCCATAATTCAAATAAAAGATTACGAGTTCAAGTATTATAATTGCATTAAAACCGAGACCAACCTAATATATATTATTTTGTTGACATTAGTGTCAATTTTAAGAAGTGTCATAATGGTCAAGCCCTTTTTACCTTAGCACGAGATCATATGTTCGATTCCCCTCCAGCCCCTCCCACGCTCCTATATTGCATTAATTTTAGTAAAAATAGATATAAAAAAACATTTTTCAAATAAGTAGGTTGGGAAAGGATTTGAATCCGGGACCAAAAACATAAACACATCACCTCTAACCAATCGAGCTACAGAATATGATTGAAAATGATATGAATTTCATTAATATAACCTGAAAATTTTAATTATCGTTAAAAAAAAAAAAAATTGCTCCGACGGATCCAGCACGAGCGGCCGCAGGGGCTGGCCAGGTACTGGGTCCGCCCCTGACCACATCCCTACTGTCACTATTCTAGGTTTTGGCTTTTTACTTGATGGACAAGATCTTTCTAGAAAGACGTCTTCAAAAGAAATAAAGAACATACCAGAAATGGGGAAGAATCTTTCGTGCCTTCATTACCAATGAAAGTTATAACAGCATGGGCTATTTATAGTCATTACACCTAAGATGGCAACCAATAGATCAAAGGCTATTATAACTCATCCAAATGGGTGTCTAATTCGAGGCATAGAATATTATAGGCATCACATCCATTTCCATGTGGGTGGCCAATATGCTCCACATCCATTTTGGCACTTTATAAGACTAATTTAATGGCTATCATTATTTTGTGTGAAAACGAATTTCTAGATTAATTGTTTGATGATGGCAACTATAAATGGTAATGCATTTTCCAAGGCCATCAATCTTTCTAACGAGGCCGTCATGTCAATCTCAAAAATCTAATCAGATCAAGATAGCCATCACATTTAGGGACAAGTGGGCCTCGATAGTTTGGAAGTCTTCTGAGCTTCGTCCAATAATTCTCAGATGTTTAAACTGGGGATTGTAAGTATAATTTGAGGCATCCAAAAAAACTCAATGCTTTGACTCCTAAATATCGATGATTATAACTCAATGGTCCGTAAGTCTTCTAGGTCCTCGTCCGTAATTCGTAAATGTTAGGAATAGCTTCAGAAAGCTAACGCCAAGTTATATTATGGACTCTAGCTTGGAATTATCCTATAAGTGAAGATCAGGTGAGGATTGAAACCCTGTTTATTCAAGGCTTTTATAAATTCTCAGGGCCTAAGGTCGTGATAACTCCAAAATTCAATCGAGAAGTCAACCTTAAGCTCTCGCTCACCAAGCTAGCTCTTGGCAGCTCTCATTTAAAAGTTCGGCTCTCGCTATATGGTTATTCTAATTATTGGTTAAAAGCTAGCATTCGCTGGTGGTAACCTTAGTTGAGACTAATCCCTGGTTTGGAGATAATAGCTTAGATAAATGTGTTATGATGGTTTATAAGATGTAAGTCCTAGGTGGATCGGTTTGTGACTGGTTGATGGAAAGGTAGGACCACAATTATCCTTGATGATTCAAGGCGTTGCTGGACTTCCAAGCCCAGTAATAAGATCATCAGTAACGCTGAAGTCGATGGAAAGCCATAGATCTTAGCCTATGATTCTAAAAGCATCACCATCCAATGAGGTTCTTTATTCTATTTGAAGACCTAATGAGGGAGTTGAGATCCTCTTTAGGCGTATTTTTATTAATTCATTGAGGTTTATTGGTTATCTATTCTATTTGTAGACTCAATGAGGAAATTGATGTCCCTTTAGGCCTTTTTCATTAATTCATTGAGGACTATTAGTTTTTCGTTATATATAAAGACCCAATGAAGGAGTTGGGGTCCTCTGTTGGCCTCTTTCTATTAATTCATCAAAGAGCGTGTTCTCTTTTATAATTGAAGACAAGTTAGGGAATCAAGGTTTTATTTTGGTTTTGCTCCATTGACTTATTGAAGAATCGACAGGAGAGCTAAGCTAAGAATCCAAAGTGGATTTACCATCCTCTGCCCTACATAAGCTAAATATATTGGGAATTGAAAGAGGATCTCCAATCGAGGGCAACTGAAGGATTGAAGAGTATTTTCTATTATCACATAACTAGGAGGGGAGCTAAGCTAAGAACCCAAAGTGGACTTACCTCATTTAAATTGCACGGACGAATTTCCTAGGATAGAAAGAACATTATCTCATTGATGGTCCTAGATAGTATCTAGCGTTAGAATTCTTTAGGATTGAAAGGTCATCCCCACATTAATGACAATAGATTGAAAGAGCATCAGGACGAATTCTTAGAAAAAAAGAATATATATATCAAGGATTGAAAAAGGCCCATTTATTTCGCTTCGACCTCCACATACTTTGAAAAAATAGAAGAATTCATGCAATGACCAAAATCTATCAATTCAAGGTTTTGGCACTAGTTGCAACAAAGTATCAAAATCCTTCATTTCACAAAATTATGAAACTCAAACTTTGGGGACTAATGCTATGTATTGAAATAATTATGGTCCATCAAAGTTAGACACAAAAGAGCCACATTGCATGCTCATAAGTCTCTGCTTATTCACAAATAGACCACCAGGGCTTAGTTGAAGCCAAAGGATGCTTCAATCATTGAAGCACCATTTAGCAACAAAATACGTAAAATAATAGCACTTGACCGAAAAAACAATTTAAGGCCTCAGCCACCAAAGGTTCAAAGGCCTCAGACTAAGCCTCAAATATGGATGAAAGCTTTAGTATAAAATATGACACAATCAACATAGATTTCAATGCGGTAAATCCATGCATGCACATAATAAGTTGCTTGACAAGTAATCACAAAAGCAGAAAACTCAACGAAATCTTGAAAATTCGATTACTTCCAAAATAATGATTAGGAATGTCAAATCATAAATGACCAAAAAGCCCCCAAAAATGCCTGTAAATAGGGCCATTTACACAACTAAAAAAGATTTGAAAATTTAGTGTCCAATCATCCACTCTAAAAAGTCGCTTCAGATCAAGACAAATGAAGAATCCTAACTTTTGAGAAACAAGAAGAGTATTATTCAGCCAAAATCACATTGAAAACTCAATATTTCTTCTTTCCTTAAACAGTTCTGGCTCCTGAACTCACCCAAAGCTCTCACAAAAAGGGCGAAACCCTACCAAAAAATCTGTAGAAAACCTGACCATTGGCATTGAAAACCATTTCTATTTTTTGGGGTCAACAGTTTTATAAGTCTTTGATAAAATGGACGTGTTTAGTAGGAGTTCTTGTAAGTGTTATGCCCTAAGTCCGATCAACTTGGGACATAAACACTTTAAATATATATATATATATATAATCAATGCATATTATATGGCAATATTTATTATTTAATTGAATTTATATAATAATAAATTAAATAATAGAATCAGAAGATTCAAGT
>CAIGRB010059887.1:52888-79486 GCA_903798255.1 Fraxinus quadrangulata
TTCAAAAGATTGCCCTAAAAAAAATTACCAAAACAAAATAAAGACAGTAAAAAATTTTCCCCAGTTTGTCTTGAGGCGCGCATCTAGTGTAACCTAGTGAGGCGCGGACCTCTTCTGCAAGCGAGGGCGAGTGCCTTAGGGCTCACTTTGGGGCCCATTGCATTTTGGCCCCTCAACTTTCCGCAAGCTCCATTTTTTGCCTCATTTTTTACTTCTATTCAATCGATGTTCTTCTCTTCATGTCCAATTGAATCATTTTACTCTCGACTTTCGTTTCTCGCTCCAAGTCAAGTTTCAATGATTTACATTTTCGTCCTCATCTTCTCTTTTGCATCGATTAACTCCATTTCTTGATCTTTTTTTCAATTTACGTGTATTCATCGATGTGAAACTAAAACATAAAATAAATAATAAATTTAGCCACAATTCAATCCAAATAATAATAAATATCCATATTTTGACAATCTAAATAAGTGTATGAAATGCACTTATCAAGTACTTAAGAAAGAGTAAGCTTTTTCTTATCTCTATGTCTTGAAGAGCTTTACTTACATAGCATACAACTATTTGCTACTAGCTCTCCTATCGAATCAGGACCGAACTTATAACTACATTAGACAACCAAGTATATTATCAATGCTTTTCCTAGAGCAATTTTATGACAGAAAATGAGCTTTCTCAAATGATTTTTCAATGCCTGAAACGAGAGCTCATATTTTTGCCTCCATTCAAACTTTCTTTAACCTTTAATGATTTGACAGAAAGGAAAAGACCTAAAAGTTTCTTTTTAGACAAATCTACTCATGACAGTAACCATCTTAGTGAGATTTACACCTCTTTTAGCTTGTTGGGGATCACATGTCCATGAGTGCTCATATTTTTTCAGGTTTTGTTTTAATGCCTTTGCTCATTCACTAATAACCTAGAAATTTTCTAGGCACAACTCTAGAAGCATTCTTTAAAGATTTCATACAATATTTTCGGTATTTGTCGAATGTTCGTGCAAAATCTGCAAATGTGACAAGTTGAAAGTATCATCCCACGAAGAGTAATCTTTAAATTGAATTGTTAATTTGTCATCAACTTCAAATGTATGTAAACAAAAGATGTGATTTTTCTTTATTCTAAATTATTTTATAGATTATCTAAGTGAGTTGAATTATATTAATGAATGGATGAATGTATTGGATTAATCTGGATTTATTAATCCACATATCTTTATCTTATTTTCAATTCTCAACTTATGTAGTTAGTGATATTTTTGCATTTACATATAATCTAATTTTATTAATTGTCTCTCCTGGAGTAGGTTAAACATATTTTAAGCATGATCTAATCATATTCCTATTTCAAATTCATATGTAAAGTAATGCATTCATGCATACGATATCAATAAGATTGCACATCAACATCCATTGATTGTGTGTTGACATTGCGGAGTTCTGACCTATTATGAACCTCCCGACACTATAATAATTAACTAAATATCTAATTGTTGGCGAATTAATTAAATAATTCAACAAAGCATACAAGATCAATCAAGAAAATCAATATACTAACTACGAGTTTTTGAATAAAAATAAAAAATATATAGGTTTCGTCTCCCTCCAATACAAATATTGATTTACCCTAGTATGATTTTTATGACATTACAAGAAGGATAATAAAAAGATGTTACCCAAAACATAAATACAAGAGTTATTGATCTTCAATTTTGAGCTCTAAATTTTGAAGTTCTCGATGAAATTAGCCTTCAACTCCTAGATAGCACTTATCTTGTATTCATAGGTAGGAAAAATTGGTCAAGAAACGTGTCCAATTTGGGTTCCAAAAGAGTTTGTATCACAAAATGAAAGTTGACCCCAATTTGTCCAGAAAATACCTATGCACATGCATGGTATATTTGCTTGCCCACGCATGGGCAAGTGAAATTGGCCTCGAATGGTCAAAACTTTTCCCATGTGGGCATGCGCAAGGTAGTACTTTTTTTTTTTTTTACTTCTTTCGTCTTCTATTCTCGTCCAATTGATTGCATATGATTTTCAATCCTCATCCCATTAACTCAATTTAGAATTGATTTATACTTATCCAATGTAAAGCTGGTGTGTGTGTGTGTGTGTGTGTGTGTGTCTGTCTGTCTGTCTGTCTGTGAACAATTAAGTAAAATATCATAAATTTACAAGTTGCTTCAATCTTCGACCCTTAATGGTCAAATATATCATTTTTTTACTCGTAAAATACACACACCCAAGTTTATTTTTTTAACTCTTTTCCTGAAGTGTGATCTAAATTAAATTTATACACTAATCGTCACCCTCTCTAGTTTGGATAGGTCTCAATAATTGAAAGTCAATGTCTCAACAAATAGGGATTCTCCTTTATTTTGATTCCTTCAACCTCTAAGATTCAACTATGCTTATAATTATGAAAGGTCTAATTCTTTTAAATAAGTGTTTGGGGCTTATTCAAGGTTATCTAACCCACACAAGCAAGCAAACTAAAGAAAATCATTTTGAAAATTTAAAAGTTTTTTCAATTTTTCTATGTATGTATGTCTAATGTTGGAGACTAATTTGGAATGAAATTGTCGGTTATAAATGATCCACTTGGTTTGTGTGTTTTTTGTTATCATATTCCTATAAAATAAAGAAAAATCAATCATTAATAATATGAACAATTCATATTAAGTTCGAGTACATGAAAACTCATATAGCAATATGGGAATGAAGATACATAAACTACTAAAAACAATAAAATTTACTAATCATATTCTCTAGAAAGCATGATAAATAAACGAGAAGAAAATTGGATTGCTTCCCAATAAGCGTTTGTTTAAAGTTATTAGCTTGACTTTGTTGTTTTGGCTATTTATGGTAGTTTGAAAGGAATTTTTCAACCTTGCAACGACTACATTGGTAGATATTTCTTGATTCATCTTTAAACCCTCAAATTTTGTAGTTCCCATGTAGGTCTTTGATTGCTCTAACCAGTTCACCAACTCTTTTTTTTTTTTTTGGTAAAGATGACTTCCATAATCATCATTCTCTTCATGATTAATTCTTTTGCACTCCTCAAGGTAGTCAAGTTCCTTGGGTAGAGTATTCATACTTGTTTGACATCCACCCTCAAGATTATCTTACCTTTTTCTAAATTTATTAATGTAAGTCCAGTTGTTAAGAATAGTTTTCCCAAGATTATTTTGTTGTTTTTCTCCTACATCAAGGATTATGAAATCAGCTTGGAAGATGAAATCTCCTACTTTGATAAGTACTCAACCACTCCTTGAGGATGTTTGATTGACCAGTCAACCAGCTGTAGCTGTAGAGTTACTAAAGTTACTTTTGGCTATTCCATACTTAATTTTCTATAGATAGACAATGGCATGTGTTGATACTTGCTCTAAAATCAATTAAAGTATTAATATTATGTGAATTTTCTATAGAGTAAGGTAAAGTGAAACTTCATCTATCATACAGTTTAGGAGGGAGCTTGTGTTGTAGGATTGCACTACACTTTTCTTCAAGGCCACTGTTTCATCTTCTAGTTGCTTCTCTTCTTGTTCAACATCAATTTTCAAAATTTTGCATAGTTAGGAATTTGTAAGATTGCATATGAATTGATAGGAACAATTGCCTTAACATGTAGGCTGTCTAAATGTTCTTATTGATTGGCTTATGTTGAGTTTTCATACTGAACCACTTGTTCCTCGCCTGTGGTAGGTACCTAACTATCCTCGGTTATTTTCCTTTTTAGACTGATTTCTGGTTGTTGAACTTCATTTATCATTGTGATGGCCTGGACCTATTCCTTTTTTTGGTTATTTTTGAAGCCTCTTAGGGAATAGAATAGGCCACACATAAGCTCTTACAAGGTAGCAAACTTGATTGATGGTGTGTCGATCACATAATTCTCTATGGCTTTGATAGTTAACACTCATTCCAATGGGTTTTTCTTTATCGTTTAGTATGGTACCATGTGTTCTATTGGACATTGTAGATGCTATCTACACTACCTAATTTTCTAAATTTCTCAATAGAAACTTGCTTATTTTGGAACGTGGTCTCAGTCTTTGTGATGTACTGAACCAGTAGATTCTCCAAAAATGACCTCTTTTCTTGTTGCTTTTGAAACCTTGGTAGGTTACCCAACCTGATTTTCCTCACCCTGATTATTAGCCCATAAGAAGTTTGGATGATTTTTCCAACATGGATTATATATGTTGGAGTTATTATTGTCTTGCTATCTTTGGAAATTATGTACATAGTTGACATCTTCAAGCTAAATTGTATGAGTGGACAACTTGCTAAAGTGTGATTTAGCATTCAACATTCACAACAACTGTAGGTTGGTACACCATATGCACTATGTGAGTGAGGTTGTCCTAGCTTTTTTGTCAATATCTCCATATGGACTGTTAAAGCCTTTATTTCATTTATTCATGAAGCCATGATGTTTTCCTAGGAGTTTACAGATGGCCATATGACTGATTTGATGCTATTCTTTCAAACAACTCATATGCATTGTCTATGGCCATTTTCATACTAATCCATCTGCTAAAGCATCGACCGTATTACAATAATTCTTGAATCTTTCCCATGCTTCTGTATAACTCTTGAGGCGATTGAAAACACACATATCATTTTTTATCTGAAGAACTCAAGACGGTGGAAAGAATTTCATTGTGAATTTCTATGACATATTATTCCAACAAACAATGCTCCTTGTAGATAGAAAGTATAGCTAATCTCTTGCTCTATCATTCAAAGTGTGAGGTGATTGACGCATCTGAAAGGCATCAATAAACATCCTTTCATGACTGATAGTTCACACACCTGTAGGAAAGCTTGAACATTTTCATGTGGATTTTCAGTTGCTTTCCTAAAAAACTCGATGTCTTGATATTTGAATTAAATTGATGACATCTGGTTGAAGATGGAAGTTAGCTTACCTGAAAGAAGGATATTTAATATTCAGTTGCACTGGAGCAGGAACGGGAATCACATAATCCCCTACTAATGCTTTGCCATCGTTGGTGATTTCTATTGGTGAAGCTAGTTGAACTGACAGAATTGCTCGTAACTGTTGTTGTTCTTTATTTTCAGTTTATATCATCTCTATTTCTCTTCTCTTTCGAATCTCTATACTCTTCTTCTTTGTCTAAAGATCATTTCAATCTCGAGATCCAACGTTAGGAGCTTAATTTTGTTAGGATCATGCATAAACTGCAATCACATGCCTAAAAAGAAAGTCAAACAAAAGAGAGAATTAGGTATATAATTAATAGCCAAAAAATAAAAAATAATTTCAAATCTAAAACAAATGGATAAATTTACTTTAAACAACTTATTCCTCGACGACGACACTAAAAATTGGTTCGTACTAAATCCATAAGCGTACAAATCATTAACAAGTAATAATATTATGAGTTGGGAGTATACTTCAACCCACAAGAAATAAGTTTTAAATTGAATTATTAATTTACAATCAAATTAGAATGTATGCAAACAAAACATGTGATTTTTTAAAATTATTGTATATATTATCTAAATGCGGTTTTTATATAAGTGAGTAGATGGATGAATATATTGGATTTATGAATCCACATATCTTTATCTTATTTCCAATTCTCAACTTATATAATTAGTTATATTTATGCATTCATGACAATCAATAATCCAATTGTGCTTTTTTAACTGTCGCTTTTGAATTAAGTTAAACATATTCTAAGCAAGATCTAGTCATATTTCTATTCCAAATTCATATACAAAGAAACGCATTCATGTACACGATTATTAATAAGATTGCACATGTCATAAATGTTAATCCTAACATTTATAGTCTGTGTGATGAAATTACAGAGTTCTAACCTATTATGAACCTTTAAGCACTACAATAAGTAACTTATTACTTAATTGATTATCAATAAATTAAATAATACAACAAAGCATACAAGATCAATCAAGAATATACTAACTACGAGTCTTTGAATTAAAAAATATATATATAGGTTTTATCTTCATCCAATACAAACGATGATTTGCCTTGTATGATTGCTATGATATTACAAGAGAAATAATGAAAATATGTCACCTAGAACATGAATGAATATAAGAGATCATGATCTTCGATTTCAAGCTCTAAATCTTCAAGCTCTTGATATAATTAGCCTTTAACTCCTTGCTGGATTTTATCTTTTCTCCAAAATACGATGAATTTGCCAATTATCTCTGGTGGGTTTTGTAGTATGAAAGGCAAAAGGGAGATCCCTTAATATTTAGCCATTTTCTTGTATTTATAGGTATCTTAGGTCAAGAAATGCGTCCAATTTGGGTTTCAAAAGAATTTGTATCACAAAAGAAAATTGGACCCCATCTATCCAGAAAAAACCCACGCCCATGTATAATATACCCATGTGCAAGCGAAATTGGCCTCAAATGGTCAAGAATTTTTCCTAGCAGGAATGCGTAAGGCAATAATTCTTTGTTTTTTTTTTTTTTTTACTTTCTTTGACTTCTATTCTCGTCCAATTG
The DNA here is from genome assembly GCA_903798255.1 of Fraxinus quadrangulata. Lineage (NCBI taxonomy): Eukaryota > Viridiplantae > Streptophyta > Magnoliopsida > Lamiales > Oleaceae > Fraxinus > Fraxinus quadrangulata. The sequence continues at coordinate 59,419 of CAIGRB010059887.1, forward strand.
ACTTCATATAATCTTCAATCCTCATTTTGTGATTCAATCATTTTTTTGTCGATTTTTGCTACTTTCTTTCAATTTCATTTTACTCATTGAGTTGTATGTAACAAACAAAATATAAAAAAGATTAGGCCATAATCAATCAAAAGAACTCCTAAATGTCTTAATGCCTAGATGAGTCACTTATCATTGAACATTTCATCGAGTTGTTTCATATGTTATGAGGCCTTCATACTTTTAAATAATGTGTCATTAATGCATAACTATATAGTCTTGCATATCCTTACAACAAAAATCTTGTGACTAGCCTGTGGTGATCCTTGCTAGTTTATGAAATTTCATGCAAAGATGATAAATTGAAGTTATCGCCTTAAGTTGTTTCAATACAAGGCGTCTCAAGATGCTATTGTAAGCATACATTTGGTTGATAATTAAAATTGCCATATAGTTCCTTGACGCCCATGATTTCTCTTTGATTGCAACTGGGAGGGTATTCTTCCCTCACAGAACCATGTTGACTCTTTTGAAGCCATATGTGCAAGTAATGGATCCCTACATTGTAATGATTTTGCTATCAACTATTTTTTTTAATACCATTACGAGAAATTATCACTCGTATAACCAGTATGTTACAATGTAGATAATAAATTCCTACTTTGTTATCCTTATTAAACATAATAGAAGGAAACATTGATTTGGGTACCCTAAACTCAATAGTTTTCCAATATTCAATTCTTTGTTGTTGCGATATAGTTTCTTTGAGAATCGTAAAATGAACTTCTAATATGAGGCTCGCCAATGATTGGCCTTCCAAAATGGTGTTTATATCTTAGGGACTGAGGGCTGATTTGCTAGTGGAAGAAAGTTCACTCACATGATTTTCTGAAGGAGGTTGCCTTGGTGATATGTGCTCCTCTCTATTATAGGAAAGATTGTCCATTTTATTAATGGTAATTTGGGGGCATGAGGAGCTGGTTCTCAACCATGCTAAGTCCCACCATCCTGACTATAGCTTTGCTCCAGCATTCTATCAATAATGGCTTACATGTCTAGATAGTAGTCCATGTTATGGTTTTTAGTGTATGGGAGGCTTTATTTATCACTATCTTATAATCTTAGTACTTTAGAACAAGGTTCTTGGAAGATCATTCCTGCGATGATACTATGGTCATACTCTTGTTCAGCGTAGGGTTAACCATTCTCAGCTCAATCTTCTTTTGATTTTTCAATTGTTTCTTTAGTTTAAAAGTTTTACTTGGATTAGATCAACAACCTAGTTATATATGGTTGGTGTAATTCTTACTAGCATGCTTTCTATCGAGTTTGGAGTGGTAGAACTTACTTGAAAATCCCAAAACGAGGTTGAATCACTTGCCTTTTGATTGTTTGCATTCCACACTATCTTATACATGCTTCTTGGTTTGAAACTCAATCACCAAAGAATGAGTTTGATATTCACAATTCAAAAACCCAATTCAATATATAGAATTTACCAATATCAAGCCACAACCCTATGTATTTTGTGTGTTTTTCTCTATACAATTTTTGCATGGTTTCTTATGGTTTTTGAATGTAGTGGAAGTCACATAACAGTTGTAGGAAGTGGGAGGTTGAATTTCAAGCGTAAAATCCAACTCCTCCCTCCAAAAAACATTTCATGCAAATCGGGTCGGGTCAACGCACACGGGCAACTCGTTTTAACCAACATCTCCCACTCGTACATGGTTAGCTTGACTTGATTCTAATATAATATCAATTATATTTATCTCAACATCTCCAAGTTCATACAGGCAAATAGATCGTGTGATCAGCAAATTAATTTAAGAGTACACAACATTATACACCTGGGATATATAGCAACTTTACTAGCGAAAATATATTTCTCGCTATACCCCAAACATATTTTGTAACACCAATTCGAGTATTTCTAACCCCTCAATTAATCAAAGAACATACTCAAATTACTCATTTATATTGTATTCACAATTTGATCACAAAACTCAAAAAGTTAACACAATTGTCTGGTCGGTGAATACAAGGTGAGGTGTTGGATAAAATTGTCTTCCTTTCCTACTTGAATCCATTAATTTAGGCCAGCTGCTACATGTCCCATCAAATCAAATCAACCATAATTATTGACAACATGCTAAAGTAACATCACCAAATTTTTTTTTGAGAAATGGTCAAAAGTCATAAGGGTATATACATGCAATCATATGTGCCTTGGAGACTTACACAATGAATAAGCAAGGATCAATTCTCTCATTTCTTACTGGTTGTTAAAGCACACATGGTATGAAGCATGTATTACGATGTTTCTCCCTTTCTTAAATTGTATGTCTAGTCTTACAAATTAAATACATTGTACAGATCATAGTTCTGATATTCCTTGATATCTAACCAAATTTCTCCTAATATATTCCTCTAGACAATCCCAATCAAGAACTCGATCTGACTATTAAAAAAGTTGAATGGATAGTCAAATCCATTTCGGTTACTTCTTGTAATCTTATCTTGATACATCATCAAGGTGACTTGATCTTGTATATTATGATAATTGTATCTCATCTCAGCACACCCTAAAGTGTCTGAGGTGATTGCTCGCGTGTGTAAACAAATCTTAACATGTTTGACATACTTTATGTATTCATATTAAACGGTAATCTAACAATCACAACAAAAAATTACCCTTAACATATGAACTCAAAACATTGTTCATTAAAGGACTTATATGAAAAGTTTACATAATACATAATTCAAATTCTATGCAATCCCAGATATTTAACATGAGTTATATAGACATCGCAAGGAATTGGTTTAGTAAAGGATTAGCTACCATTTGGTGCATTTATTGCAAACTTACTTCCTTTTTTCTTATGATGTCTCTTACAAAATTATATTTTGTATCAATATGTTTTTTTCTACTATGATATTTAGGATCCTTTGTATATGCAATTGCTGCCTGACTATTACAGAAAATCAATACAGGTCTCACGTCACCACTAAAGACTCTTAAAATGTGTTTGGTTCTACTATGATACTCAGGATCCTTTGTATATGCAATAGATGTATGACTATAACAGTAAATTAATATAGGTCATACATCACTACTAAGGACTCTTAGATGCTGTAAGAATCTCCTTAACCAAATAGCTTCTCGTACCGTTGAAGCACATGCTACGAATTCTGTTTTCATAGTGGACAAGAAAATGCATGTTTGTTTCTTGTTATTCCAAGAGATGGCACCATTATTAAGTAATAATGCATATCTCGAAGTTGATTTGCATTTATCTAGGTCTTCACCCCAAACGACATATGTGTATCCTTTTAATTACAAATTATTCCCTTGATAGCATAGGAAATAATTAGTAGTACCATTCACCTATCTCAATATCCTCTTAACAACTTTTCAACGCTTTCTTTCGAGATTAGATTGATATCTGTTGACTAGACCTACGATATAACAAATATTAGGGACTGCATTGGAGTATGGAACTCTCGACATTTCTCTTAGAACAAATGTTAGGGACATTTTTTTCCTCATCTTCTCTTAGAACACATGCGAAGACTTAGAGTTTCGCCTTCCGATACAAGAGTATCAATGAGATTGCAATTCTCCAATTTGAAACGTTCAAGAACTTTTTTTATATATGGCTCTTGTGACAGAGAAAGAAGCCTCTTCGAACTATCTTTATGGATTTTAACACCCAATATGTAATCTGCTTCACCCATGTCCTTCATTTCAAAATTTGAAGACAACCATTTCTTAATAGTTTTAATATACTCTTTATCATTCTCAGCCAGTAAGATATCATGTATGTAGAGATAAAATTACAAATTTCTCATTGGACATTTTTAAATAAATTTATTGATCTTCGTCCATCATGACAAAATTGTACGAGATAACTGCTTTGTCAAATTTCGAGTACCATTGTCTAGAAGACTGCTTTATAGCATAGATTGGTCTTTTCAATTCACAAACTTTATTCTCTTGGCTTGTTTTAATGAAACCTACTAGTTCATGCATAAAGATTTCTTTATCCAATTATCCATTGATAATGATAGTCTTCACATCCATTTGATAGAATTCTAAATCTAAAAGTGCAACTATGGCTAAGAGTAAGCGAATTGAAGTAAATCTCACGACTAGTGAAAATATCTCTTCATAATCTATACCATCATGTTAACCCTTTACTACCAACCAAACCTTATACATCTCTATAGTTTTACCAGCTCTTCGCTTTATCTTGAGAACACATTTGTTCCCAATGGCTCTCCTACCAGTCTGAAGATCAACCAAGTCCTAGACTTGATTTGATTTCATATACACCTTCTCTTTTTCCATTGCGGGGCATGATAGAGCTTATTGTACTGATTTTTGTTCTTGATCATCTTCTAGATATACCAAAAGAACTTGCCCTTCAGTCTCGAAATTAGTTTAGGCATAATTTTTCTAGTACTCTTACAAAGTAAAAGGTCTGATGTGACCCTGTCACTTGGAGATAAATTGCTCCCTCTTGGATCAACAGGTTGAAGTGTTTACTAGTGGCATTTGATCCGTCTAGTACAACTCTATCATCTTATTAAAAAAAAGGTTCTCCCTTTTTAATTTCTTCCCTACTAGGAAAAACACTCTCAAGAAATGTCACATCATGTGAATCTATTTCAGTTATAGCCACATCCTGATTTTTGGTTACATAGCAGTTGTGGGTGGTGGGAGGTTTAATTTCAAATATAAAATCCAACTCTTCTCTCCAAAAATCATTTTATGCAAATCGGGTCGGGTCAACCCACATGGCAACCCATTTTAACCTTGCAAACAACCCTTCACAAAATGGTTTCCATTTATAACACATTCCACAGAGTATCAAGCACCTTGTCATCATAATATACTCTACAATGATCAACTCATTTTGGAATGCCTTGAAACAACTCTTTATAGATTCTCCATTCCTTATCAGATGTCATTCAAGTGGTAGTTGAGGTCTCTGACAACTTTGGATGAAACCAAATTTCAATTTTAGGCAATGTTGTCAAAATCGGCCCGGCCCGGTCGGTTCAACTAGTAAAACAGGGAATCGGACCCAAAATCGGGCCAAATCATGCTCGGTTAACTAATTATGACAAAACCGCTCAAAACCCACTGAACTGGCTGGTTCAACCGTAAACTGGTGAACCGATCGCGATTTTGAACGATTTTCCCGATTTTTTTTTTTTAGCTTAAAAAAATTTTAACTTCATGAATGGGTTTCAAAAAAATTACAATTCTAAGACCCGTAGAGAATTATTGGATGTCATGCTCATTTTATAAATGCACTTCTCTCTAATGGTTTCATAAACTTCCAATGTGGGATAGCCTTTATAGATGCTCTTATCTCCAATGGTTTCATAAACTTTCAATGTTGGATAGTGGCATAACCAAAAAAAAAAAATGTTAAAATGCCCATTAAAATGATTTTTCAAATNTTAATTTTCAAATTTAACTTAAATCGCACTTGATTATTAATATATTAATGTTAAATATCATTTTTTATAATTTTAAACTATTTTAATTTAACAAAGTAAACTGTTTTAACATATTGATTTTAATTTTTGAAGTACCAAGACTAATTGTAAGATAATGAATCTAATTAACAAAGACATATTTACTTTGAATTATTAATATGAAAATAAAAAAATAAAAACTATTGTTTTCATAGTATTTTATTATTTTTGTATGTATTTATTGCATCCGGTTCAATCCCAGTTGAACCCTTTGACCCTTCACCTTTTCCGAGTCGATGCCCGGGTCGATTTTCAAAACATTGGTTTTAGGTACCATTTAGTCTTGTAATGGGGCTAAGTGCCTTGGTTCCACTTTGTTATCCTAGCTTGGCGGGTCGTTCTCTAATAGTAATCAACTTTATCACATGGTCTGTCAATAAATTGATGGACCTCATGGGGTCAATGCTCTCGATCACGTTCGTAGAGCATGTCACTTGGCTGATGATGTCTAGAATGATGTGGTTCGCTATGGAGATGAGAATGGCTTGCAGCCTAAATATTGTTCCTTTTCCGAGTCTCAACGAGGATGTGAGCACCAAGATTTCCATGGGTAGAAAGGTAGAAAGTTTTCCATCCTTTTGCTTCTTGACATACTTTCAGGCACCAGTATTCTAACTCATCGGCAAGATTTGAAGCTGCTCGATCTGTTGATGCCTTCTTTTGCTAATATTTATATTTCTTCTTGGGAATTTCACTACCTTTTCTTGCAAGATCCGACACTCTCTTAAGTTTCCTTTTGGGATTCACATTGTTATTTTTCATGGTACTAACTTTATGTTTCAAAATCTTTTGTTTGCCTTTCCATCAACTACAACTACATTTATTTTCATATCTTTCTGTAGAAACATATTTTAGGTGTTTTTACGGTGGTTTCTCTTGTGGAATCTTGTTGTTCACAAGCGAAGCCAATTTATTGATCTCTGATTGATTGATTCTGCAAGTCTATATATTGTGCAAGTAATAAAGTAGAATTTATTGAGTCCATCTATCATTCTCACATAGACTAACATTTACTATCAAATTTTATTCTAACTTTGCTTTAATCTAAATTTAGTTGGTAACAAATTATCAATTCAAATGTTTATGTTTTAACTAAATTATACTAACCTAATTTAAATTAACCTAAGTAACCTAATTGGTGGAGGATTATTGAGATTAAGTGGTTAAGAATTCCGAATTCACCTAGATCAATTTAATATTCATTCAATCCAAAATTTATTCAACGCCTTTTTCATATACGTTTACAAAATTGAATTAATCAATTTAAGTAGTAATTTCTCTCCAGCAAATTTAACAATTTTCATATGCTCGAATTTACTATATCTTTATGCAAATTTATATACACTTTTGTATTTAATTTTAGAAACTTAATCATGATTCTTAGCCTATAATCATCTCTTAATCTCTTATAATACATATATCACTTATTGCACGAACTAGAAAAATATATCTTCTCTCGGTTTTAATATTATTTTTAAATCAACTAATTGGTGATCAAGCAATTGAATGAAATTAAAACACAATAAGTGATCAACACACAATCAAAGTTGCACAAAATCTTTGAAATTAAGTAAATATTAAAACTAAGATACGTCGTTCATCTTAATAACCAATTATTTAGCAAGTCATAATTGAAACATAAAAAAATAATTGTGGTCAAATTAGGATTTCCTAAATTACTGGAAATCAGTCGTTCCTTGTGCAATTTGGTCCTTTTTTTTTCTCTCTTTCAACACAAATTAAATCCTCAAATATTCCAATTGAGTTTTTCAACTTCCAAATGTGACTCCTTGGTCCTCAATTTCAAAAATATTGCTCATTTTCATCCATTCTAGTTCAATTCTAGGTTTCGTCCAAAAATAATCAAAAAATATATAAAGTTAAATATCTCGTTCATAAAATTATTTCCAAAAGTCTCCTTTGATGATCAAGATAAGCGTAATAATTACACTTATCAACCTCAAATACTTGAAGCAAATAAATTCCTTGCACCTCCTCGTTTAGTCAACTTTCTAAACCATTTTTCACGTGAGCTCTAGGGAAACTAGTTAAAGATGATAATTGCTGCAAAGTAAGGACGAGAAAATGATGGGCAAGAATTTGGCTTGGATTTCTAATATGACTTGCTTTCTTTATTATTTTCGGGGGTTTTCTAGATTTCTTTAACCTATGAGCTTTTCAGTCTTTTTCATTTTTCTTGGACACATGTCATCTCGTTATTTGAAGATCCATAACTTGCTTAAATCTAGATATGACACATGGCTTTTGCTCATAGTTTTGGTTATTTTCATAAGATTCTTTAAATAACCTTTTTCATTTGCTCATAGTTTTGGTTTGTTTTCTTTCAGGGCCCGCTAGGATTCGAATAATTCTAAGTAAACAGACTGCTTATAAAGGTTCGCTTTGTTAACTTCGCTAAGCTAACTTCTCCTTACAAGCTTAGGGCTTTGACCTTAAGTGGGAAGTGAAGGCTGGTTATATTGCTCATTTCTTTTACATGCTAATCTAGCTTGGCATCCCTAGAAGACCTCTTTATGCTATGTGAACTATAAAACAACATTATCATTGCAATTTATAATATTTAGACTCATGTTCATCACAATTCATCAGCCTTGCATTTATACATTGGTTAATATCTATTTACTCAAAAATATCCTATTATAACATTTCGATCAAGATATTGTTCCCTTATGTCAATGTCAAAATAATCTATACCAAATTATTGATTAGGGTTGAATAATGAAACTGTGAAATCACAAAATCGAATTGAATCGCCTTTTTGAAATAGTTGATTTGGGCCTAGGTGGATCCATCAACGTTTTAATTTTGAGTCAAATCAAACCACTACGATTCAATGGTTTGAAACTATTTGCAAATATTAAAACATAATCAAACCACTTTTTAATATTTGCAAATAGTTTCAAACCATTGAATCGTTTACAAAATAAAAATTGAAAATAAATTAATTTAAATTTTATCCAACTCAATTAAAATTAAACACATCTCAATTAAAAAGATACATCCATATTAGCATAATCCAATTAAAATTAATACATAAATATTTATTATTCGTCCCAATTAATTAATTAAATCATACCCAAATACTCATCGATATCACAACTGTTAATGCAAAACCCTCAAATTAGGTGAAGTATGGAACAAGTGTTACTAAATCATATTTATCGATCGTCCATTACAATTGAGTAAACAATTAAATTTATATTTTAATTCAAAGTCACACATTTATTTTCTTTTTACTAATAATTTCTTGAATTTTCATATTTGTTTATCCAAATTTTCTTATTTTTTGGTAATTAATTTCTATATTTTATTGATAATTGTGTTGTTTTGTTCTAATTTGTGCCACCGCTTCCTTAATTTTTTAGCAAACAACATTTTTTTGTTTATTCACATCTCAATTTCCTGATCGAGTCACTCAATTAAATGTTTATATTTCAATTTAATTTCTAGATTTACTGTTAATTGCAAGAATGTTCAAGTTAATTACTCACATGGTCGTTTTAAAGATTTGATCAATGATCTTATCGATATATTACTTCGGTAAAAATCAAGTGCAAATAAGTACAAGTTGTCCTCCAAATTGCTAAAAATGTATTAGCTATTCAAATATTCATAATTATTTTTGAGCATGCATTCCCTACTAGTGGTCGAATTCTGATTCTTTTAGGTGTTCGTTATATACAAATATGGTTGATGTGATGATTTGCCATAAAAATTAGTTGTATAGTAGTAACAAGAAATATATAGTGAATCGCTAATATTTAGATGAAGTAGAAAAGCATTGAATGATTCACAAAATGTTATAAATGAATTATCATATTTATCTTTATATTCATTTTCTTTTATTCGTTGTTCCATATCATTTAATTATAATCAATAAATTTATGTACTATATTCTTATATTTATAGAGAGAATGAATAATGTGTTATAATTGCATATGTTATCCCAATTAGTATCGTGATTTTCTAATTTTATAAAGATAAATATTGTTGCATTATAATGATTAGAATTATAGAATTTTGGTGTGTAATATTTTTAATGATATTATTAATATTTTAACGTAAAATTTTAGATTAATAATTATGATTTAACTTATTTGATTTTTTTTTCTTTGTCAAACAGTGGTTTTAAACCAAATCAAATCGAAAAAGTGATTTTGATTGGTTTGGTTTAGAAATTGAAGTGGTTTTATTTGAACATTTATCTCAAATTGCTCAATTTAAGTTTAACAAATGATATCGACAACCTTATATTCACACGTCTCTATATTTTTCGTCAAATTTTTACTACTAATAATATTTTCAACATTTAGCCCCTATTTGATATAACTAAAAATAAAAATTTTGGTAGATTTTAATAAAATTCAATAGAATTTGTGATTGAAAGACTATGGATCTAATAAAATGTGTGATAAAACTAATGATTAATATTAATTAAAATCCCACCAAACATGGGAGTTAATTGTTTCAATAATCATCCAACTTATATATATACTATGGTCACGGGTTAGTAAATTCTTCAAAGACAAATAAAATGACAAGTTTAAGTAGAATTAAAACTATGAGTGAAAAACACTCATGTCTCTCATCCCAATATTTCATTCTTGTAGGCATGTATCCATTATTTGAGGAAGGAAATGTTATTGAACTCCGATGGTTGGTATACGACTGGAATACCTTTTGAGTTGTGTTAGTGTTTGTTGTTCTTTGTTCATCAATTTTTCCGAAGAACAGTGACATTTGTGTTGCGATACATTAGCATCGAAGGGAACTAAGTACGGCAAATGATGGATTGAATGCAACATCTCAAATATGAGTGATCATTGGGAAGACACTTTGAAGTTTGATGAACAAACTGTGACCAAGTGTAATTTGAATAAATAATGAAATAATAGTTTGACTATGTTGTAATTTTTTAATCGTCGTAACTTGCCCATGAGATTTTTCTTAGCCACGTCAGAAAATAAAATAATAGAGTTTTGAGGGTGATAGATGAAATGCAAATGTGCGAAGTTCAGTGAACATTGTAAATCACTTTGAAATTTAGTAAGAAAACCGTGACCATATAAGTCGGGTGATTATTAAGGACCCGTTTGATGCACATTTTTTCTACCAATAATACATTTTTTTGTCAAACAACATGGGCCCCACTATTGTCACTTTGGTCTTTTGGTCTAAGAAAAGTTATGCGCAATTACAACTTTGCCCTTTTGCCTTCTTTTCAATTTGGAAATTGTTCATGCTTGGTTTTTACAAGAATTGAAAAATGTGTAACATGAGAAACATTTTTCCACAGGCAGGTTCTTTGACTAGTAGTAACGGGATTTTATTAACGTCCGTAAATATCACCTTTGACTGAATTTCTTTCAAAATTCATTATTCAAAAACGACATTTTTTCCTCAATACAAGTTTCAATAAAATAATATTCTCCATCGCAAAAAAAAAATTTATCCTCATTTTTTAATCACATAATTTCCGTTACATCACTATTTGAAATACATTATTCTCTCAATACGTGCACCTAACACCCCCATATCTAGGGCTGTCAATGGATTGGATTTTGATCTGAATCCAATACGAATCCGACGAAATTAATGGGAGATGGATTTAGGGTCTCAGTCTGATAACTCGATCAAGATTCGAATTCGATAATCCGTTAACTAAATGGATCAAATATGGATATAGGTCAATCCAATCCGATAACAATCCGATCCGATTTGTTATAAATAATTGAATCGATAAAATATTTTTATGGCATATTACTTGTCACTAAAATAAATAAATGAGAAAATAAATAAATTTAGAATAAGAAAAGTAATCAAATTCAAAAACAAAGTTGATTTCAACCAATATTTTAAAAATCGACTCGGGCATCGACCCGAAAAAGAAAGTGAGTCAAGGGTCAAATAATCGAACCGGAGTCTAATCGGTATCGAACCGGTTGTCAAATTGAATAAATAAATATACATATAAATGTAAAATATTATAAAAACAATAGATTTTTTTTAAAAATTTTAGTTTACTATTTCAATTAAATAAATATCTGTATATTTCTTAATTAACTTAATTATTGTAATTTATTTTACAAATTCAAAAACTATTAATTAATATGTAACAAATAATTTGATTTTTTAATGGAAATAATGAAATAAAATATTTATATTTAGAATTGAAATTCAATTTTACCTTATCCCACATCGAATGTCAATAAAAAACTAGAAGAGGATCTCTCCTTTAAAAAGGAACATCATGATGGTAGAAATCACTATTGGGCTTACTAGTAAAAACAGGTGGGGCCTCAAGTTAGCACAAATTTTTTTAAAGAACATAAAATCATTTTATTTGGAAGTTTTTCGGTTTACAGTTGACCGACTGGTTTAACGGTTTATTTGACGATTTTCAATTTTTTATTTAATGAATGATGATTTGATTCCAATATTGATTTTTTTTCCTAATTTTTATTAATTTCGGATCGGATTATTGGATCGAATATCCGATAACATAGTAAATCGGATATGGATTTAACAATCAAATATTCGTTGAATTATTGGATCAGATCGGATTGGATAATTTTCTTATCAGATCTGATCGGATACATGCAGATCTAATCCATATCCGATCCATTTACAGCCCTACACATATCAATTTATGTTTCGGCATTTATTGTACACTACAAGTGAAAAAGATTGCGTTAGTACAAAACATTTTAGCGTCATTGTTGTTGTGCCATATAGTCGTGAAATCTATCCCATTCACTTCGCTGCATTTCATGTGCATTCATTTCGGCGTGCATTTCGGCGTCAACATCAGGTGGCTCTATCGTGGCTGTACAGTCTTCTGTCTCTGCTCTTTCAAATGCCTCGTCCACAACTCCAGTTTAACGTAAGAAATTATGAATGCCCATCGTTGTGACAATAACTGCAACTTGTGTTTGAAATGAATAGCTAGGCATACGGTCAAGAATTTGTCATATTTGCTTCCACACACCAAAGGTACGTTCAATCACGTTCCTGCACGAAGAGTGTTTGTAGCTAAATCTCTTACTAGTATTTCGAAACCGTTGATGACGACCCGTTCCATCGTCGTGGAACTCTTGAAAATGGTACAAAATATCTGATCCTTTATATGGGGGCTATATATCCCGATCGATGAGCAAAATCGGAGTCAACCAAATAATACTTACCCGACGAAGTGAATCTGGACTGTATGTAGCACGGGTCAATATTCGTGCGTCGTGCGTATTCCTGATAGTGCCAACAAGTACAAACGTGAAACGTAAATTGAAATTACATGCGGCCGTCACATTTTACGTCGATACTCCCTTTCGACATATGAAATTCCCACGCTCGTGATGCGGTAGCACAATTTTTACGTGTGTTCCATCAATAGGTCTAATGCAATCTTGAAATAGTGGATGCTTAGTGGCGTCCAGCCTGTATTGAAACTCTCCCTCGTTATAGTTCGGACTGGGTTTATGAGACGTGTCGATAACGCAAAGACAGTACGAAGGATTTCTTTAAAGTAATGACATATTGTTTGCAACAAATGAGAGAATGCCGTTGTCACCTGACGATATCCTTTCTATGTGCTAAGATGCACAAGAACATTTCAATTTTCTTGTAGATATCTACCTGCTGGCTACTGCATAAGCCATATTTGTCACGCAGAATATGTGGAAAATGTCGCAGCAACTGTGGGTACATTCGAAATTCTTGAAAGCAAATCTATTTGTTTTTTTCCATTGCTTCCTTCACAAACATGTACCCATTTTTGGAAAAATGAAATCTTTGAATACGACGCCGATGTTTGCGATAGTATTTTCTCGCGTCGCTGTATGAAATCCTACAATATGTAACCTACTTCGTTACGTCATCCGCCAATTTGGTTAAACAACTCATCACCTTCAAATTCTTCTTCCTCATCAAAGCCCGACAAAAACACACAATTGAAGTTTAGATCATCCATTGCTTTACTCGTGAGTAAGAAATTGTTAAATTTCTTATATGCAAGTTGAAGAAATTCTCATATTTTTGGTACAAAAAAGTGTTACTAAACTCGTATAATTCCTTCTTCAAAGCTCCTAATTTATGGAGTATGGAATGTGGCATGTAAGTTGTGTTATTTAACTATCACTATAGGTTGTACCAAATCTTTCAAAAAAAAAAAAAAAAACAGCTGCATCACATCGTCAATGTCTACCTTTTAAAAAACTAATGCTGAAATATTCTCGAAAAAAATGTGTTTCACATCATTGAAGTTTTGTATGCCATGCATGTATTACTTGTGCAACAAAATAACGTGAACAATTTTAAACACAAACCAACAAAAAAGCACAATAACATATGAAATGCAAGAGGTTTCAAACGTACATGGGTATACGTACGGGAAGATGCTAGTGTCACGAGGAAAATTTGGAAAAACAACAACATAAACATAATTAGAGCTTGTAGAGTCAGTAACATAGTTATTTTTTGCGTTCATTAAACTACCACTCAATCCACTCAAATTTTTTCGTCAACATCGCATATCACGCTGAACATATCTCGGTAGCGCTTCTGTGCAAGAAGTGTACATGCGAAAAAATATAGGGGCATTCTTTGCTTGAGTCTCCCAGCAGCAAGCAACTCTTCGACGCATGCTACTCCAGCATTTTCCTTCGGCGCCATGATGGTATTGAGCTTTCCTGCCACTTCTTCGACGGCACCATTTCCCCGATTAACAGAAAAAGACAACTTACGAGCAGAAATTTTCTTTTTCTTCCCCTTTTTTGAAGTTGTTGCCGAGTTCCTTTTTTCCCCGTTGCTGGCTTTGGAAGCGTTCACGCTGGAGTTGTACCTCTCTTCATCTCCCTCATCGCTCGAACTAGTACTCTCTCCATCGACAGGGATTGTATCCCTGTGGTCTTCAACTGCACTATCCTCAAACAATGCGAGACTCGTTCGACACAATTTCATAGGGGTCATTGCGTACTTGTCACCATCATAACTATCGCCAAAAAGTTGACGATATCGGATGTAGATCTCACTGACATCTTCATCCTTAAAATCTTTGTACTCCTTGTTCTTCTGCAATGATGGTTACAAAAAAAAAGGCAAAGGCAAAGGCAAAGTTAAATGAGTTGATATATGTAGAAATTTTAACCGATTGTGCTTTTTTGGAAAAAAATTGACTACTAAAGCATAAAGACGGTGAATGTTGATGACATATTCGTTACAAATGCTATACAAACAAGCACAACCACTTATCATAATACTCGTTTACACAGGGGGGTTCGAATTTAGCCAAAAGTATAGAACACACAAATGCAAGTGAAGTAGTGGATATGTTCGTAATGTACCTTTATTTTTCGGGTCCATCATTCATCTAATTCTACTATACGGCTGTCAATGGGTTATATTCGACCCCAGTACAAGATAACAACTCGGTGAGTCGTTTGTGGTCTCAACGCATTGCGTCCCAATGATTGCGAAGTTGTTGCTTGCTCCAATTGTGGTCGGAGATGGAGTTGAAAAGTGTAATAACACGTTTCCAGTCGTACTTCGTGAAACACTTACCGTGTCGATGACCTTTGACAATCGCAATCTCGCAAGCAACAATAAATGTTCTCCTTTCTAGAGGGTTCCATTTTGCATATTTTTTCGAGCCGGAGTCGTTATGACATTCATACGAACTGGACGAACCGGACCCTGAACGTCACCGATTTGCAGGAATTAGACCAATGGAGTTAGAAGATGAATAAGGAATAAAAACTGTAATTGTAGCTTCCTCCAGTTACGTACCTCGTTTGGGAATGGCTCTATAGATTTAGGATAATGAAAAAAAACGCCCGTTGGTGTTTGTGGGCAGTAGCAAATCTATCGACGAGTCCCGCAGCGGTGTAAGATGGTACACAGTAGCTAACTGTCTGCCATATACTACATCTTAAATACATTAAAAACATAGATAGTTATAGGTACATAAAAAAATGAAAAGCAATGAAATGTCAATTCTTAGACTTTCTGAAAAAATTAGTTCTCCTGCAATGAATTTTCTTCAAAGCCACGTTTCTGCATATCCTGATATATACAGTTGTGGCCTCCAATCACTAATATGATTAATATTGTTAACACCTCAAAAATGACTTTACAGAAAAAGGCAAAGCCAACCACTCTTCTTCAAATACAATACATATATACTTGACATGTCTAAGTAATTATGCTTGGAAGTTATGCATAATCGATTTCAAATTATAAGTACATAGAAAACTGTTTACAAGTTACACAAAATTCCAATTAAAAAAACAAGGCAGAAAGTTACATTTATCTATAATTGCTTCTGCTCACCATTAATAGACCAGCTAAAATGAAAAGTTGTGTGAAAAATGAAATATGAACAAAATTCTTATGATTTGAAGTGTTCTCCGAAATTGATGAGTAAAATATGATATAGCTTTTGCAAAAAACACATAGAACACGACTATCACTTCCTTCCAATTTAGTTGAACATTTTGGGAAGTGGTCGTACTGCCATGAATGCATCTACTGTCTGGGTAAACAAAGGAAAGAAAAGATTTCAAACTCACATCGGTTCACAGAAGAACGAAGCACGTAGGAATTGGGTAGAATACCCAGTAACTTACCTGATGATTGAAGGACGAACGAAAGTGTCGACGGATGGTGAAAAACACAGCACGAGGAAAATCTTCTTGGACGCTGCACTCCTTGTGCTAGCAGCTGAGCCAGATTGTAGATACAGGAAACTAGTTGCTTTCGGTGACTAGATGTTACTAGTTTCGATGCTACTGTAACAGTTTCTGTACTGAAGCTGGGTCGACAACTTTCACCAGCATTCAAGTTAGGAAGGTCGACGACTGCAATTACAATGTCATGGAAATTTTCGATCTCAAGTAGGTTTCAATCGACGAGCGTTCTAATGAGGGAGAGAAGAATTTGGGAAAGTGCTTGTTAGATTTTGAAAGAGGTGTAGAATGGAGAAATGTATGCCTGCATTATCAAATTGTGCACAGTGTTTGTGAGAAAGGTTACTGTTTCAACGTTCATTCTTTGCCTACAAATGAGTTAGTCTCTATTTGAGTCACATTAAAATTTTCACTCTTATTTTTCTACTATTTTCAACCACATATTTTTCAATAAAATAATATTTTCCATTATATCAATAACTTTTCGTTCTTTTTAAACCACATTTTCTATCAATCTACGGTTCTAAAATAACGTAGCTCACAACCTTAAATCCAAGGCTTAATTTAAACTTTTCCTCAAAAAATACTGGATTGAGAAGGCATCAAAATTTTCAATTGATATTTCAAGCTATATACTTTTCCCTTTGTTCTGTTCATTTCAATTGAAATTTCGGGTCTGTTTGCACTTCCATATCACTTCCTTCTCTTGTGATCGGAGCAGCAAGCCCTTTCCCCATCCTCATCCCCGAACCCTAAACCTATGTTTGTATGAAGAATGAAGATAGTGACATACAACGTGAACGGACTAAGGCCTCGCGTCTCACAATTCGGTTCTCTTCTCAAGCTACTCGATTCGCTCGATGCCGATATCATCTGCTTTCAGGTTTGCCCATTTGCTCTTTACCCCCATAATGGATAATTTTATTTATACATAATTTTTATTGTTATTTACGAAGGAAACAAAGCTGTCGAGACAAGAAATGAGAGCAGATTTGGCGAGGGCAGAGGGATACGAGTCGTTTTTCTCTTGCACCCGCACTTCTGATAAAGGCCGCACTGGATATTCCGGTAAACACTGTTTCTTTTTCCCTTTAGTTATTTATTTATTGTTACTAGCTTTGTACTATTTAGATAATTGTTAACTGTAGACGATGTGGTAATTAGATGGGGGGGATTTTGGAAAATGAAATCTATCTTTTTAAAAAAATTTATTTCCTTACCCGTCTAGGTATTCACGATAAAATAGGCAAGTTGACAATTTTTTGTGATCAATTTAAAAACTCTAATCTTGACAAGAATTTCGTCATTTTGCTTTAGAGGCTATTTGCACTACTTTCATTTTGCATGACTGAATTGATATATTTAAGAAAAAAATTGGTGAGCCACGGGAGACAATTTTCATTTTGAACAAAAAAGGTAGACTAGTCCAAAAACTTCCCTTAAAATTTTATCAAATTGCCAGTACCTTACATTTGTTATCAAATTTGGTTAGGATTTTTCGAAACATAATCAGCTAAAAACAGCATTACTAATGGAAAGTGAGAGTATATTTTCTTATTGAGTTATACATCCATGCCGAGTTTTTGATGTTAAAATTTGATAAATAAGATGTTTTACTTTATGGTGCTCTCTTTTCGAGTATGGAGGTACTGCTTAGGAATTGAATCTTCCCTTATTGGAATGTGAATCTATTGCAAGTTTTGTGTGTTTAATCAGGTGTTGCGACATTTTGCCGAGTCAAGTCTGCATTTTCGAGTGAAGAAGTGGCTTTGCCACTTTCTGCAGAGGAAGGCTTCACTGGCCTTCTTGAGCATTTCTCAGGGGATGTATCAAGAAGGGATGACTCAGTGGTTGAAGGCCTCGAGGATTTTTCGGTAGATGAGCTTTTGAAAGTTGACAGAGAAGGGCGTTGTATAATCACTGACCACGGTCATTTTAGTGAGCATAAGTTATAACTATCAGTATATATTATTTTACATTCGTGGTTTTCAATAGTCTTACTGAAAATTATGTTGGTATCAGTATTTATTATTTTACATTCGTTGTTTTCAATAGTCTTGCTGGGCAATATGTTGTATTTGCTTTTCAGTAATGAATTATTATCTGGTTTGCAGTTCTTTTCAATGTATATGGGCCTAGAGCTGAATGTGATGATACAGAAAGAATTCAATTTAAGTTCAATTTTTTCAAAATACTACAGGTAAATCAGTTGTCCATAATCACACAAATAATGGTGAATGTTGGTGTTTGACAATGTTTATCTATGGTTGTTAGGTAAAATCTTCATATTTCATGGCTTTTGTGTAGTCTTTAAACTAAATAAAGTGGGGTTCAAATTGCGTAGTGGAATTAACATTGAACGTTATCAAGACAGGAGATATGTATAGTTTGGAATATTAAATAATTGAAGCTCTGCAAGGAATTAATTTATTCGCTGGTCACCACAATACTGTCATGTCATACTCGGCAAAACGGGGGGAAAAAAAAAAGGAAAAAAAACTTGTATCAGTTTAATGTCCAGAAAAAGCAAAAAATTGGATGTGACAGTAAAAAGGTTCCCCAAATTTTTGATTGTTTGGATAATAAATTGCGTTGTCCTACTTTTAGGGTTAAAACTTAAAATGGCTTGAATTACTGATTTATTTTTAATTATTTTATGTTGGATATTACGCTCTACACTTCCATATTCATTTTAGTAATTTTGCTTTAGAGAAGATGGGATTGCCTTCTGCGTCGGGGACGCAGGGTGTTTGTAGTTGGGGATCTCAACATTGCTCCTGGCGCTATAGACCGATGTGATGCTGGACCAGAGTTTGAGAAAAATGAGTGAGTTATTGGCTGAAAATATTTTCTTCTTGACAAAATCACATTCTGCACATCAATTGATGCCTTCTCTTGGATTTGGTACAACCATAAGGTTACTTACCACTTAACTACCTGCATTGCAGGTTTAGAAAATGGTTTCGATCTTTGCTAATGGGAAATGGGGGACAATTTTTTGATGTTTTCAGAGAAAAACATCCAGAGAGGTGAACATCCCGACTTGGATTTTGTGTTATGTGGAAGGATTATTTTAAAGTTGCTTGAAAATTTAATTCACGTAGCATGTGTTTTAGTCAATGTGATTTCCTCACATATCCATGTTCCTTTCTATTGTTTTGATAATTGGCTATTTATATTGTGATCATTCTAAGTATTATTGTTGTACGTGATTAACACTTTCTGATATTAAATTGGCCTGTAGAAGAGAAGCCTACACATGCTGGCCTACGAATTCTGGTGCAGAGGAGTTCAACTACGGCACACGTATTGACCATATTCTCATTGCTGGGCTATGCTTTCACAGAGATGAAAATCAAGGAGGCCATAGCTTTTTGTCGTGCCACGTTAAAGAGTGCGACATTTTACTGCAGTTCAAACGCTGGAAACCTGGTAATGCTCCCAGGTAAACTTCGGGATTATGAACTGGTGATATATGATTCTATATCGACATTTCATGCGAAATGATACTTGTCTACCTTAGTTCCTGGTTGTAGTGTGTTTACTATTATATCCTCTGCAATTGCTTAGATGTAGAGACATAGACACACGTGTTTCTGTTCTGTTTAATGTTCTAATCTTCCTCCCCCCAACTCCCCCAAACATTTAGTTGTACAACATGTGCACGTGGGAGCATGCAAGATGGCATAATACTTTGTTGAATGTGATTGATCTGATTCTTGACACAGTTTAGAGCCTTTAAAGCTAAGCTGGTGCATCAGTGGATTATAAAGAAGAAGAAAAGTGAGGTCCATAGGGAGATGCTGTTTGATGCGGACATCACGCCGATC
>CAIGRB010059888.1:0-14946 GCA_903798255.1 Fraxinus quadrangulata
CTGAAAGCTATGCCAAGAACTCAAGATACCAGGTAGTTTCCTTCTTAATTTTGCCACGAGTTTGAATAAAAAGAATCATGAATCTATTGTATAAATATGATGTTAATGTGGTTTTTCTGCAGGGGGGAATAGCGGAGACAGCGAAGGAAATTATAACAGAAGGAATTAAGAAAAATCTCGACATCGAAAAGCTCTCTTTAACTCCAGTAAATACTTTTCGTATTGCAGATTTCGGTTGCTCTACAGGACCTAATACATTCATTGCAATGCAAACAATAGTTGAAGCAGTATGGAAAAAGTTTGAAACTGAATTATCAGATTCACAAGTCCCTGACTTTCAAGTCTTCTTTAATGATCGAACCTCCAATGATTTCAACACTCTTTTTGCCTCACTTCCACCAGAAAGAAAATACTACGCGGCTGGAGTTCCTGGTTCATTTCACAAACGCCAGTTCCCGAAGGACTCACTTCATTTTGCTCATTCATCATGTACGCTCAATTGGCTTTCTGTGATACCACAAGAGATACTAGATAACTCTTCTCCTGCATGGAATCAAGGAAAAATTACGTATTCTGGAGAGAAAAAGGAAGTTTTTAATGCTTATGCACTCCAGTATGCTAAGGATTTGGACTCATTTTTTAAAGCAAGGGCACAAGAGTTGGTTTGTGGGGGCTTAATGGCCCTCGTTGTTCCATCTGTGCCTAACCCTAATAATGATTTATCTAGTATCACTTCCCCTTCATACGATCTTCTGGGGGATTGCCTTATTGAGTTGGCCGAGAGGGTATTCAGTACTATAAAGAACTGAACTGAATATTATATAGTAACTTATTCAAGAAGTCATTAATGTTCTTTCTTGTTGCAGGGACGATTCGATGCAGCCAAAGTGGACTCGTTCAACTTGCCTGTATATTACACATATCCAAATGAATTGAAGGCCATAATTGAGAAAAATCAAGATTTCAGTATTGAAAGAATAGAGGTACTAAACATCCAGAGCAAGCATCAAATTGATCCTGACTCCAAAGCTTATTCCCTGGGCAAAAGAGCTGTGTTCGAGGGACTATTACAGGAACATTTTGGAAGTGAATTCATGGATGAACTGTTCGACCTATACACAGAAAAAGTTGACGAAACTGCAGTTCTATTGAATCCTAAAGAGACATCTATGGTCACATTTGTCCTCCTCAAACGTGATTTTAGATTTACTTGACCTCGTAGTACCTAAGGAGTCAAATCATGGGTCCCTCCACGAATTTTCTTTTCTTTTCTTCTTTTGCATTTCTCTTTGAATTTAAGTGTGATTACGATTTTCTTTTACTGCCCTTGTTGGAAAATAAAACTCAGAGGCAGCTAAGATGCTTTGTATGTATCTTGATCTTAAAATATGAAATTTATTGTAATTGAATTACATCAACAAGTAGAGTGGTTGCAACATTATGTTTTAACAATCTACATTTGTATATAATTGAATGGTTATATTTTGTTCCTTTAGACTCCGAATTTTTACGGGTAGCCAAGTGCCAATTGTTATAGGAATACTATGGGTATCTGGTGGTCTTTGTTGGGCATATGTATGGATGGGTGAAGTTGCCTTCAAAAATATCCATCAAGGGAAGGACACACTCCAACCCCCATCCCATCTCTCTCATCTCTAATTTCTTTCTTTTTCCTAATTTATAACTGTGGTGAGACGGGAACTACTTCTATTGGTCTCGGATATGACTCAAAGTATTGTCTTGTTGATTTCAGTTGAGTTATACTATTAGCTAATGAGAAGGCATCAAACTAATCGTCTCCCCCGAATCTTTAATTTTAGATGTTTTTATCTAGATCCCAAGTATGTCGACTACATGGATCCAAAAAAATTTCGAGGTCGTAGTAGTTTGGCTTTGCATAAGGTCTAAGTTACAAGCTACCAATGCACTATGTCTAAGATGACCCCCTTGAAAGGCATGTTTCTAAGAGAAGGTGACTCGGATATTTCAACAATCTTTAAGAAAATTAAAGATATCAGCGCGCATGTGGTTGACATTGTGGAACTTTGTAGCTTTTGAGAAGGTGACATAAATTCACCTATGAATGCGAGATAAAGTTTAAATATAAATTTAACCTATTAAATCTTTAATTTGAGATGTTTTTATCTAGATCCCAACATCCAATATTCCATGATTTATCATCATCGGAAATATAATAAATTCGATTTGTCATAAGAAATACAATATTTATGACGTGTGCTATCGTGTGTGATAATTTTAAATTCCAATGCATGTTTGTCATATAAATGCTGACTAAGAATATGATCATCTCGTGATAAACATATGTTTATTATATCTTGAAAAAAAAAATAGTAAACAAAATTGAAATTATCAATCGTCAAATTGCATTAATTGAATTAATTATCACATGTTGATGATTGAAATTAAGAATTGATTAGTGGAGTCGAAAATCCAATACGTTTGTCACATTTGATTTAAAACCGGTGTTTATTGTTTTCGTAGTTATAAAATGTAGTTAGATACAAACAACTCATATTTTATTACAATCACGAATTTAAATATATCAAATACACTAGAATTGAGCTTTTTTCTCTGTGGGAACTCTTTCATCACGATTATTACTTGTACAACGAACTCGTACACTTGCGAGATTTTAACATAACTCTATATGATTTATATGTGTGCATGGTACTCTTACTCTTGTACAAGTTATATATACGAGTGGAGTATGCTATGTTCGTCTTGTATACCTTTAAATTATGATAAATGATTACTTATCTAACATATAAATGATCATATTTATTTGAGCCTCATTTTTAGTGTAGAATATATTTTAGAATAATATATTAATAGAGAATATATGGTTAAATATGAAGGAAAAATTTTTATTGAAAAATGTATGGTTCAAAAATAAAGAGAGAAAAATGTATTTTGAAAAAAAAAAGAATCAAGCGCCATAATAATATGTTGGACTTGTTCTACCATGGAAACTTTGTAAGTAAAAGTTACGCTAGTGTTTTTAGTCAAGTTGGATCCTTGTTTTACAATCTCCAAGTAATTGGATAAGATAATTTATCATAAATACTGATATTTTTCCTTGAGATACTAATGCCACGATTAGAAAATAAATAAAAGAAATTTTTCTTACGCAAGAAGGAAAACCTTATATAGACTTCTTTATTATTATTATTATTATTATTATTATTATTATTATTNGCCTTGCCTCACTGCACGAAATTTTCGTGAGAGAAAGCAGCAAAGGTTATGAGTAAGAGCTTTTGTAGATTGAATACGAGCACGTCGACACAAATGGTAAACTAGCGTTTGAATGAATTTACATATAAAAGTTGTACTTAAACGTGAAAATAAAATAAGGTTCTTTCAATTTGTGGAGCAATCCAAGTTCAATTATAGGAGTGGAGAGAGATCAAGATTATGTGCTTCGTTCCATTCCTCGACAATTCAAGAGAGCTAAGACAAAGGTAAAAGGACTATCCTCGAAGATAATTGTTCAAAGACCTTCTGTAACGCCCTTCGTAGCATTTATTATTTAATTTAAAGACAAAAATAGAATATAATAAGGATTTAAAAATATTATCCTGGAAAAGGCTCAAAGAAATCGTGGCATTTATGACTTATTTAATATCTCTTCATATTTTATTTAACATAATTTTTTATATGTCAATTAACCAATCAATTTAAATATGATTTGAATGGTTTAAGAAGTAAAGTATTGAAATATGTAATTTATTAAATGTAATCATTGTACATATAGAGTGAGTTTGACTCTCTAAATTTGGAAAGTCAGCCCACTCTTTATTTTAAAAAATTAAGCTAAAGTCCCTTGGAGACAGTATTCTAAAAGGTGTGCTTAGGCGCGATGCACGACGAAAACTGCCTTATTTAGCGGTCAACGACAATTGTTAATGCGCGCTTATTGTCTTTTTGTTTTTTAATTTTTTTACAATTCTTTTAATTTAAAACTTAAAAGCTAATTTACATTTGAAATTTATCTTTTTGTTGGAAATTTTTGAAAAAATGTATAAAGTTCCTATAAATATGTTTTAGATTGATTTTTAATTATTACATGATTTTTTGATTGATTAAAAATTAAAATAATATTGAAATAGAAAAAGCCTTTTTATGCATATTCCTCGCCTAGCCCATAATTTGCCTCCACGCATCGCTATGCATTAGTCTTTTAGAACAAAATGATTGGAGCTCAATTTTAGTGAGCGAAACCCACTCTTTATTTAAAAAAAGTAAAATATAAAAGTCTTTTGGAACTCATTTTTTAAGTATTAACTTTTAAAATAAAAAATATTTTATATCTAAAGTCTTTCAGAAATACTCTTAGTGTGCTGCAAAGAATGCAATGAGACCTTCGAAAAGGTATCCATTTTGCATTTATTCAACTAAGGAAAGAGCCTCAAGTCGTGTGCCTTAGTAGGTCCTCGATTTTGAAATATATGGAATTACTAGTATACTTCCAGCAATCGATGGTCGAACCATTTTAAGAAAGTTGTGTGATCGTTTTTGTTGTTCGTTTTACATTCATATTTTTGGCCAATCCTATTGTTGATTTGTTTCACATTCATAATTTTTTGGCCAGTCTATGAATAGTTTGTAAGGATTTTTAGACGAAGAGGTGAATTGCATGCCTAGCAATAAAAATCATTACTTTGGTAGAAGAAGGGATGTCAATGTGGCTCATCGGCTCGGACTGCCCGTGGCTAGATTCGGAAAAAGCTCGAGCCGATCGGCTCATGGCTCGATGGGACTGAGCCGAGGCAGGCTCGAGCCCGAGTCAACCCGTGTGGCCACACCGGCCGACCTGTGATGAGCCGAGCCTAAAAAAATTATAATTTCCAAAACTTTAAAAAATAATAATAAATAAAAACGTAGGTAGCTAAATTTACAGCTGTCTGTAACCATACTGTTTATATTAATAATAATAAAATAAAAAAAAAAGTCAGCTCAGCTCGGGTCAAGTCTAAATTTTTTGGCCGAGCAAAGGTTCGGACCCAAAAATAAGCTCGAACCATTTTTACTCGAGCCAAGCCCAAGGTTCGAAGTTCGCTCGCTTACACCCTTAGATAGAAGTTTACTATAGAGATATATAGGGATAACAAAATGGTTCGACGGCTCGAGCCGCCCTTGGCTCGGCCCTAGCCGCCTGAGTCGAGCCAGCTAGTCCCGAGCCCCATTTTGGAGCAAAGGCTTGAGCCTGAGCCGGCCTGTCAATTTTTGGCTATGACGAGCCAAGCCCGTAAAAAAAAATTGAAAAGAAAAAAATAAAATAAAACATACTGCGTGCAAGCAGCTGTAGCAACTACAAGCAGTTTAACGTGAGGAAAAAAAAATCGAGCTGGCTCGACTCGAGCCGAAAGTTTGGGTCGAGCCTCAATTTTTTGGCTCAGCTCGGGTCAAAAAAAGGCTCGAGCAGAGCACAAGCTTTGAGTTTCAACTCGTGACTCAACTCATTGACATGGCTAGAGATATAATTGTTTTACACTTTAGAATATGTTAGCTTTTACTCAAGAAAGATCCTCAAGTAATATTTTGCAGAATCCCAACCTTCAACATGAACGAAAATTGGTCAAAATCAACAACTGAATTTAAATTGGTTAAGCTAGGATAAATTCTTAGAAACTTGTCACTTCCAAGTTTCAGCTCATCATATTTTGTCATCACAATTAGTTTAATTATTTGTTTTGTAATTAAGTTCACTTTAGTAGGTCGTAATCTTCTAGAAACCTGATTTGTCAAATATAGTAGGATTAGTACAATTTCAGTAATCAATAAATCTAGGATCATCGTGAATATGATATTTGATTTGCTCATCTTGTTACTTGTTCGATATCATACACTCGTAATTTTCTCAACAGATGATGTAGCCAAGAAGGTAAACATGGATAAGACCAAATAATACAATTGAGAATATCCTACTCAGCCCTTATTTGAACTCCATTTTAATGAGATTTAAAGAATGTGTAGACGACCAAAAAAAGAGAGAGAGAGCGCCAAAACAGGGCTTAATTTTTTCATTTCTTTCATACTACCACACAATGTAGTTCATGTTGTAAGGACTATTTGCATCTTTCTAATTTTACTGTAATTAAAATATCATTGACGCATGCATAAATTCAAAAGATGTACAAGAACTCTGCCATCTTGCCACCCATTATTATGTTATGTGATAAACAACAAGAAGGGAGCTTGGCTGGGAGACTCTTGGCGCCACATCTGTAGCACAATCCCGCCATTGACATAAAATAGGAACAAAAATCTCCTGATGTTGGCATTGCCACAAACAAGATTATTTTCGTAATTAACAGTAGGGAGAACAAAGAGGAGAAGATTAATCTAATCTATGCCGAAGATTCCTTGGCAATCTTCTCTGCCTTGGCAATGACCTCTTCGATTCCTCCAACCATGTAAAATGACTGTTCCGATAGGTCATCATACTTTCCATCCAAGACTCCCTGTTGAAACCAGTTGAGCAATGCATCAGAATCACAACTTACAACATCATATCACTTACTATAAAGAAAGAAAGAAGATATAGTTAGAGAGGTAATATTGACTAAAATCCTCCCAAGTAGCAGATAGTTTACCAACAATCATAAAGACAACATAGATCGTTACATCAGTGTAAGTAAAGGAGTTCCTGATCTCCAAGAAATGGCAGTTTTATGAATTCAGACACATTTCATTTCCCAATATGCATTCTTCTTTACAAATATGTAAATCTTTGAGTGGAAATGTTAGCCTCCAGATGAAAATATAAAGTTAGCGTAATGATTAACCGAGAGAGCAGATATAAAGCACAAGTAGCAAAGAACAGTGTTACCTGGAAGCTGTTAATGCTCTCTTTCAACTCGACATACTTGCCAGGGGCACCCGTGAAAACTTCTGCGACATGGAAAGGCTGGCTCAAAAACCGTTGAATTTTACGAGCACGTGCAACAGTCAATTTGTCGTCTTCACTGAGCTCATCCATTCCAAGAATGGCGATAATATCTTGAAGATTCTTGTAGTTCTGGAGGACTTTCTGTACCCCACGGGCTGTGTTGTAGTGTTCCTCTCCCAAGATATGTGGGGAAAGCATGCGAGATGTTGAGTCAAGTGGATCGACAGCAGGATAAATACCAAGCTCAGAAATCTAAATAAAAATAACAAAAGTCAAATTGTAGGTACAATGATATGTTTTTTGCACTAAAATGAAGTCCAAATTACCTGTCGTGATAACACGGTAGTGGCGTCCAAGTGAGCAAAGGTGGTTGCAGGAGCTGGATCAGTCAAATCATCAGCAGGCACATAAATGGCTTGGACAGAGGTAATGGAACCTTTCTTAGTTGTTGTGATTCGCTCTTGAAGGCCTCCAAGATCTGTAGCCAAAGTAGGTTGATAACCGACAGCAGATGGGATACGACCAAGCAAAGCAGACACTTCTGAGTTAGCCTGCAAAAAGTTTTGAACAAAAGAAATGAAGACGTTGTATTATCAAGATGTGATCCAAACACAAAATACTTAATCAAGAATGACAAAATAATGCAAACCGACCTGGGTGAATCGGAAAATATTGTCAATGAAGAGAAGCACATCTTGCCCTTCTGCATCTCTGAAGTGTTCAGCAACAGTCAGTCCAGTAAGTCCAACACGAGCACGAGCACCCGGGGGCTCATTCATTTGACCATAGACTAGAGCACATTTGCTATCAGCCTGATAAATAATTATTAGATAAGGTATATTTAAACTAGTGAGAGAATATTAACTTAATAGAACAATTGACAAAATAAAAAAATACTAACCTGCTTATCACCTAGCTTAATGACACCGCTCTCAATCATTTCTCTGTACAAATCATTACCCTCTCGAGTTCGTTCTCCTACACCAGCGAAGACAGAAAAACCACCTGACAAGAAAAACAAACAACAGCACAAATCAGAGCTTTAAGCAAGAAAGGGTTCTATAAGAAATAATGCATAATATCAAAAACTAACCATGAGCTTTTGCAACATTGTTAATCAGTTCCATGATAAGAACAGTCTTTCCTACACCAGCACCACCAAACAACCCAATCTTTCCTCCTCTTTGGTATGGTGCAAGAAGGTCGACGACCTTGTGTAACAAATCAACACAGAAATTGGTGACCAACATAATATGGCATGAACTTCCATACCATGATAAATAAGAAGTGATTGCGAATGGAATCCATCAAGTACAGATTGGACCTGGGAGAAAGTACCTTGATACCAGTGACAAGAATTTGCTGTTCAGTTGCTTGCTCCACAAAGGCTGGAGCTTCACGATGAATTGGTAAATAGTGATCCGTTTCTGCAGCACCATTCATTTGTTAGAAAAGACGCAAGCCTTCTTCAGACACTTTAAAGATGTTTTGATCATTCAGAAGCAACAACACTTACTAATATCGCCTCTCTCATCAATAGGCTCTCCAATGACATTCATAATCCGGCCAAGGGTTGCTCTACCCACAGGCACCTTTAATCAAATGAAGAGAAACAAAATAACCATCATAAAAAGTAAAACTCTTATAGGACATAATCATAAACAGCTTCAGAAATCAAAGTAAGAACATTTTGAGTGATTTTCAACTATCACAACCATAAAGTCAAGCCATACTTGAGTTGAGGCTTACAACATCATGTCTGCAAACTGTTTGGAAAAGAAACGCAAATGGGACGCTGAAGACCGAACGGACATCAGATGTATCTTTAAAAACACCTTAATCAATGAAGACAAGAACTCACCCCCATAAGACCTCAACAAAAGCGACAAATATTACCCTCTTAAATAAAATCGAACCATTTTAGAGATGCTGAAGCCAATCATAATCCTGTCATTGCTTTCAAAAAGCAAATGTAAATGTCATTTGAAAAGTGTTGCAACTTTATACATAATACCATCCTTAAGTAACATAACCCAAATTTTAAGCTTTGCTTCACAAAATTTAAAGCTCAAAATCCAGCACGCATCCACAACAGGTATAAAAATTCAGTCTTGACAATATTTAATCAAAGAACTCAAAAATGCCAATATACCAATAAATCAAATTCTTAAGAATCAATTCCCAAATCAAATCGAAACTGCTTAAATCCACATCAAAGTCTAGATCCAAACCTATATCTCGCCCAAACCATAGAGATTCCAACATCTTTCCCTAAAAACTAATCAAAAGCACTGATATTTAAAAAATAAAATTAAAATAGAGCCCATTTCCAAAAACAGTATCAATTCAAGAGAATGGAAAGTCTTTAAGAAATATAAACAAATTGATAAGATAAATCTAAAACGACTCACGGTGATGGGGGAGCCAGTATTGAGCACGCGCTGGCCTCTGACAATACCTTCAGTACCATCCATAGCAATACACCTGACCACACTCTCACCCAAGTGTTGGGCTACCTCCAAAACAAGCCTGATCTGATTGTCCAAGACCTCCAATGCCGTTAAAATCGGAGGCAGTCCCTCATCAAACCTCACATCAACCACGGCACCGATAACCTGGCACACCTTTCCGACCGAGCCTTTCCCGGTAAACTCATCTGTGATCTTCCCACTGGGACCTCCACTGGGAGCTTTAGGCGGGCTTGGCGAGGAGGGCGCGGCGGCGGAGGTGGCGTACCCTACGACGCGGTTGAGGAAGCAGCCGACTGGAGATGGCCGGTGCTTGGGTTTTGGGGCGGAGTTCAAAGCTTTTGATATAGAGCTACGGGAGGCGGAGGAGCGGAGTAATGAGGCTAAGAGCCTCCGCGAAGCCATATCAGTGATATGATGACGTTTTAGAGAGAGAGAGTACAGAAATGAAAAGGAGAACGATGGGGTTAGTGTGAATGGTGGGAATGGTAATTGGGAGAGGGTTTTCGCGTGGGGAGTGTACTCTGTTCACTGTCGGATAAATTTTGGGGGAAATTGCAGCATTAGTCCTCAAGGTAAGGCTTTAAAGAAAATCGGTACAGCCTATTTTTCTTTTAAGGTGTTCGACTCTTTCGCCAAATATCTAGGTCATGTGCATTATTTTTGAAAGGTGATTTTTTACCATTACTCCATTTGCAATAAAAGAAAATAGAAATTTGAAATCATTTATCCTAACCAAGCTCACCCTCTTTATGCCTTCGCAAGTCACCACCAAATTGCAAACTAACGTATCTGTTTATTTTGCAAAATTCAAAATAAATTTTTATAAAAATTGATAAAATATGTGATTAAAAACTTGATAAGATTTATAGAACATATGAAATGTAAGATTGAAAGTGAATATGAAGAAAAATAAATTTTAAGAAATGTGAACCGATCGGGTGCTACCAATCACCTCAGCAAAACTAGTAAGTTGGGAACAAATACCGCCAAAATATAAGTGGAGGACCAAGTTGATAGACATCTTGTAGATTGGGCACAAGGACTTCAATTTTCCCTAATTTATTTTCCAGCAATGGTGAGGATTAGACGACGACCTGCAGCCTGGGCGCGTGATTAATGGCGATCGTTGAGTTCTTAACTTCCTTAATCTGGATCTTGGAAGGTCGTTCCATATTACCCGACCACTGTTCGTGTAGCAAACAACGTGCATAAACCACAAGAACCCTAACTAAATAATAGTAACAATTTCACCCTGTGCACGCATTTGTCCGTATGATTTTGGTATGGGTAAAGTAGCAAAAGAGAAACTGACCCGAGCGAGCACCTCAACACCATCCACGAGACTCTTCAGGTGAAAATCAGTATTTTATTTTATTATTTTGCGATTCAAAGAACATATTGTTATCGGTTCTTCTTGGTTTGCTGTGATAAGCAATTTTGTTACCAATATTTGTTATGCTATTGTCCAGATTTTGGATCAAACGCCAGCTTCATCTGTTAAAAAAGTTAGCTGGATTGAGGTCATTCAAATGGGTGAACAAGTACTGGTGAGTATGCTGGATTGTATCAAATGGATGAGGTGCAAATACTTTTTCACACCTGTCATGAACTTGATGTTTTAGTTTATTGCTTGGTGAGAGTATTTTTACGGAACTCTAGTTGTTTTGAATCTTTTGATTAATATATTGCCTTGAATATTGATAGGAATTGGTTAAATAAATAATGAATTTGTGTTGATTTTATAACTCATACTGATTTGTTATATAACCGGCTTACTCAACGTTAGCTTATACTTCAAAACCACTGTCAATAGAAACTCAGCTTTCAAGACTTCTTAACTAACTTAGCATTACATTCGCTTCTTCATTTGACTTTTGACACACTCATATTCTTCTCTTTTTGTCAATGTAACTTGTAGCACATTAAGAACGGTTTTCCCTTACAATCGACTTATTTTAAAAGTTTGTTATGGCCTTGGTAACTTGACATCTCTAATTTTTAATTGGAGGATGCTTAATTTTTGTGCCTTTTTTGCATTACTGGACAAAGATTGAGAATACGAAATAGATATTAAAGTTCTGTTGTTCAGAAGTAAGGACTTTTCAACAGAGACATGACACCAGATAAGCATTGTGACGGGTATTTGCTGATGCATTTTCTTGCCCCATGATTATGGACTGAGTCAAGACTTCCAGAAGTAGACTTTGGGATGTCAACTGCGTATGATGTACAGACACACCTCCTAGGCTGGCATTCCGTGCCCAACAATCATCAACACTAACATTCCTCACACACAATGGGACATGTCCAACATGCCACATGACATGCATACATTTACATATACACGCACACTTTCCCAACACACCTCAGGTCTCAGGACACGTCTAACATACCATATGACTTGTTCTAAAAACCGATGAAAAAAAAAACTCTTGATATATTTGTTTAAACCTACCATATGAAATTTTCAATACTTGAATGTTTAGATTTTATTTTGAATAGTTATACGATGTACATGAACTAGTTACTCACCTTTAAAAAAATTTCATCTCCAAAATGAAAATCAAAGTTAAAAAAATATTCATTTAATTGAAAAATAAGTAAGTGATATAGATATAATTTGGATAGACATGACCCCACTTATCCATGTCATACCTATTTTGAAATGTTACATATCTCTGGGTCCATGTTGTATTGTGTTAGAATCTCATGTTCGTGTTCGTGTTCGTGTCTTTGATTCATATTTGATTGCTCCCTGGATTGCTGATGGTTGGTTTGAATCTTGGCCAATATTAAAATCATATTTGCCCGATAGGACTAAACAAGCTGATGGATGATTTAAACTAGTAGACCTGTAGACCAAAGATCACATTTGCATATTAAAAGAATTCAATCAAAAGAAGGAAAAACAAGAAATGGAAGGATAGGGAGAGAGAGCTGTGTTTTTGAATTCGTTCTTTTTGCCTTATGTGGGCGTCTTGGTGGTTCAGTACCTCCTCGAAGCTGTAGATGTCCAGTAAGCAAGCTAAAAATAGCATTCTATGAAGTTGACACGAGATGGCTCTGTTATTTCTTTACTTTCTCTCGTAATAAGGGATATGTGTGGGAAATATTATTTCCTACTTGCACATAGCCTCATATCAGGTGATTTATTTTGTCTTTGATCTCTAATGCAGTTAGAATGCCTTACACTGGAGAAACCCCAGAAGCTAAAGTGCTTGAAGAAAACATGACTACATACTTCAATATGCTGCAGGGGTGCCTTTTACTATCCCATGGAAGTTCTGTAAGAGCAGGACCAACCCTCTCTTCCTGCATTCATGCGTCCATTAAACAAGTTGTTGACAGCAGTTTCACGTTGTTGAAAGAGGCAGTCTCTTCATATGGTGTTCTCTCTCTCCTACTCTCTCTCTCTCTGCATGTATTTATGATCATGCATGACATATTGTGTGCTTCCATGACCATGACACGCTTCTTACACAAATGTGTCAGTAAAATATAATCTCTTCTTCATGAAAATATTATATTCGTGTATCCGTAGACTGAATTTGGATAACTTTCTGCTTTTATATGGCTATGATTGTAAGTTAGATTGTCAAGTCTCCACTGCAAAAAAATTGACAGAATGTTGAAAATATTATACTTGTCTCAGATCCCAAATTTACTAGGATATCATGGTCAGTTTGCTGTACTCTGCTTGTATTACTAGTTGAAGATTTCTTTATTATATTGTCAATATTCTCACAATCGGCAAATACTCGAGGTCTTCTTATGCCAAAAAATGTTATAATAGACTAATAGCCTGAATTCTGGAAAGAAATCCTGTTCCTGTGTAGTGTGTGTGGAAGTAATTTTCCAGTTTAAAAAGCTGCACATCTATCGGGGTAGAAAAACCAAGCTTTTCTTGGACACGCGTGCTTCTTCAATTCCACAAGATCATTCATTTCGCACATCATAAGCAATGTCATCTATTTTCATATCCCGAGTAAGAATTAAGCTTCTTGTACAATGAATTTTACAACTAGTTTCACAATGCGTGAGGTGTCAAGATCCTGGCCATTGATTTGGAAAATAGTTTTCCAAATCAATAGCATGATTGCCAGAGTAAACATTACATTGTGCATTCCTCAAAATCAACTTATTCCTTCTAAATGATTGTTTAGGATCCTATGATAAAGCTCAAAAAACTCTCAATTCCACAACTAGTGGGCACGGTCTGGAATGTATGTTCAGCCCTAAAGAAGACTCCTTCTACTAATGTAATGGCAATGGGACGAGCAATGACCCAAGTTGCAGTTTCCATTAAGGACGTTCTTCGTGAGATGAACTGAAACCAGTTTCCTTTGCCCTAGCAGATGAAGCTTCTGATAAGTTAGACATCAAAGCGGAAGAAAAACAGACAACGATAATGATTCATGCGATGAAGATCTGGGCAATGACCTGTCACTTGAAGAGATGAAGATTGCTAATTTAACTACGAGCGTTGTGTTTGAAACAGTCGCATTTATTAAGGAACTGATTCACTCAATTACAGGCTTGCTTAAGCAGGAGAGTGTAGATGGTTAATCTATCTCAGACAGATTTGTTCGAAAAACTTTTGATGCTCTCTCAGCGAATTGGAGTGCAAGTTGATGAGGGGGCATGCCTTTATCCACCCCAAGAAGTTTCTGCAATTAAGGTTGCTTTGGAGAAGATTTCCAGCATTACTTTTGAACAGATTTAGAGCTAGGAAATCTAAAAAGCTCTTCAGTTTACTTTGTTACAACTTGCACTGGTTTGAGGGGTTCATTGAAACAGTTGGAATCTGAACTAGGTTGAATAGGTACAACTAATCTAGTTCCAGAAATGGAGAATCTTGCTTTAAGCAATTAGAGAGAGATCCCACCGATCTTTTCTTGTGTGGTTTGAATTAACAAATATGCTTCCTTTTTATGATGTTTAAAGTGTACAAAGTGGACAGTCTCCACATAAATGTCATTTCGATTATACTGAAATTTGCAAGAATTCAACCATCAAGGTTTCTTCTGTTTCCCATTTGCCAGTCCTTTGGCTAGTTGTAAGTCGTAGTCACAACAGAGGCAGAGAGACTTTGGCCCTGACTTGCCCTCCATTGTCGAATCTACTTGCATGCACAACTCGAACTCACGTTATCACTAGATATATTGATTTGCCTCTTGGACAGGCTTAATGCCATAGCATAACCCTTTAAAACGAACAATGCATGTAAGTTCATTGGTCCAAACAGTTGTCCATGTATCAATAGAAGATATGTTGCTTCTGGTCCTTCTGGTCAATGCTATGCCATAGCCATAAAGGATGAACCTAAGTGGTTGGAGAATTGGAAAAGATATACAGCAAAGAAACAACATAATCAAGACATTGAAAGGGCAGTCAAGATTTTAGTTTCCTTCCCTTGTCGATTATACAGAAAAGTTAAGTATTTTGTACCACACACTCAACTGTCCTATGCATGATAAGTATACTTCACTTGAACGAGTACTAATTTTAGTCATATGTAAAATGCCAGAATCTTGTCAAGAACAACAAAACATTATCCGAAAA
>CAIGRB010059888.1:23587-37135 GCA_903798255.1 Fraxinus quadrangulata
CCCCCCCCCCCCCCCCCCCCCCCCCCCCCCCCCCCCCCCCCCCCCCCCCCCCCCCCCCCCCCCCCCCCCCCCCTCCCTATTTTTATTTTGTTTTTTAATTGAGTTAGGAAGAATTAAAATGGGTGGAGTCGTGATGTAAGAAATAATATTTGTGACGGCAATATAATGATAACCTTTTAATTTATATTGGATTGGGATTATAACTATAAATTTATTTTGGTGTATCTATTGAAAATATGTTTTAATTGTGGTGCAGTAAGTTAAATTTGTGGTGATAATATAATTACTTTTTTTTTTTAATTGAGACTCGACGTTAAAAGTTAAAATCGGTTTTTCTTGTATTCGTTTTCTTTTTCTTTTTTTCTTTCCCAAAATTACTCTTAAATCTTCTCGTTGCTACTTAACATATGTAGTAAATCTTAAATTATTAAGTAGACTAATTATATTTTTTTTTATTCACATATATTTTAATATTAATATCCATATTTTCTATGAATTTCGTAAAATCTACAACTTATAAGTACTTAAAAGCACTATCGTACTTTTTTATAACAAGAAAGAGATCGCTCAATCTTTAGCGATAATTTGCATACGTTCAATATGCTAAGTGGTGGCAACTAGGTGGGGATAGGTGGGAAAGGGTGAGGCGGCCACTCCCATTTGAGATATTGACGGATCGGAGCAAGGATGAAGTGAAGCGAGATAAGGAACTTCTGATTTATCCTTTTGTTTAAATGGTGCAAGTTTTTTATCATGACAAATGATTAACGGCATATAAATTGAATGTATTTCATCAGTTATGAGAATTCTTTCAATTTTAGTAAAATAATTGTTCAACTTTAAAAAGAAATGTAATAGTAATAACACTAGAACAAAAATTCAAGTTGAGATAAATTGAAAGTGATGAACATAAAACAAACTTAATCGAGCGAAAAAATTCCCATAAGATCCTTAAAAGTACTAAATCATAAAGAATAAATACCTAACAAATGGGGGCATTAAGAAAAAATAATACCATAAGAGGGGACCATCCAACCTAGGTAGGGTTTCTACTTGACCGTGTTTCCAACCCCACGTGTTGAGACTTTGACCCAAATATTCTTCAATAAGTTAAGCCCTTGATTGAGACCCATCTTGAGTGAAAAATGATTTTTTTTAAAATAATGATTTTTAGAAAATGCGTAGTTAAAAATAAATTATTTTTTTCGATTTACTTGTAATATTATTTTATTGAAAAATGTGTAGTTAAAAATGAATTTTCAAAAAAATGAGGCTCAAACAACTCGATGAACTAAGCCCCGTGTGGTTGAAATTAGGGTGTATTTGAGTTACATTATTTTGAAAGAGTGTATTTTGTAATAGTAAATTTATGAAAATGTGTGGTTAAAAAAGAATGAGAAATTATTAATGTGTTAAAAAATATTATTTTGTTGAATAATGTGTGTTTGAAAATAAGTAGAAGAATGAAATAAAAAAAAAAAGGTTGTAACAGTCGCAACTTGCAAGGTGTGATTAGGACAATAATGGTTGGCAACACCGCCAACAAAGGTAATGACAAATTTGTGTCATTGCATTGTTGAATTCATCTCCCTTGAGTTTCCTAATGTACGTCACCCAATAAATCTTGTCTGATAGAGTAAAGGTACGATAGAACATAAGTGGAAAATTTTAGGGATAGTCGAGAGCAAATTGAATTGCTGGAGTTCAACTTAGATAACGCTCTTCTTTTCTAGATTAACCATAAACTTGATAATGACTTTCACGAGAATATTTCTTTATGTGAATAATGATTATGAAAGAACTCTTTTAAGAGTAAAATTTTCCGATAAAATTTTGTCGAGGTCATGGATGTGGAATGTCTTTGTATTTTACTAATTTACGCAATTATTTCTCAAGTAAATATTTGTATATTTAAGTTGAGTACTATTTTTTCAGTGAAATCTGAATTTTCAAAGTTTCGATTTTAATAAATTGGTATGGTTCTACTAAATGTTAAAAAGAAAATAATCTTGATTTGGCCAAAAACTCTCCCTTGTATTGACCAGCAAAATTTAATACAAGAGTAACAATTTTAATGAGAATTTGAGGACAAGAAAGAACAGACCTTCCTAAGATGTCTAAAACTCAGTATGGTCAGACTCCTTTTTTCGCTAACATTATATGTCTAATAAATTATATTATTCTCATAGCCATTTTATTGTCGTATTTCGAGGACAGCTGTTCTCTTTTTTTTTCCCTAAAAAAAAAAAAAAAAAACCTGAATCACAATTATCTATAAATTTATAGAATATGGTTCCTCAGTCTCATTGACAGAAAATTTAATTTTTTTTCGACAAAAAAATAAAGAAAGAAAACAATGAGTTTAACTTTGGTTATTTTACCAGAAAAAAAGTTACAATGATTGTGACTTCTCAAATGTTATTGAGCTTCACCACCACACTTGAGAATAGCTACTTGAATTTCAAGCGTCCAATTCTATTAAACAATTATTAGGGGATGCCATCAACTAAAAGTCTATATAAAATTAGTTGTCATAACTCAAATTTTAATAGATCACATTAAAATTCAAGTGTCTACACCTCAAATTCTAATAAACTCCATTAAAATTTAGTTGTCCCAAGTAACTTTTGGATTTCTAAGATTAAAATTAGAACGATTTTAACATATTTTAGTGGTTTCAAGCATATAAATATAATACCAATCTCTTTAGGAATTTCAACATGACTCCTCAAATTTCAAGCTCACAAATATAAAGTTAAATTATTTATACTTTTAACAAAAATAAAAGAAATTAAATTAAGTAAAAAATAAAAATGGATGAATTCTTTTTCTTCTTTTTTCTACCATTTATCACCCCCATTGAACCATTTCTAGAAGAGGGTACCTCGAATGTATCCATTTTACTGCCAAAATAATATATTAAGAGTATCTTTAAGAGACTCTCCACGTATAAAGAACATTTTATGCATAATAAAGAATATTTTTAAATTTAAAAAGTAAATTATCTAAATAATGTTATCTAACATCATTGGTATTATAACACAAGTGTAGGTTACACTATATGATATGCTTATTGAGAAATAGAATATGCAACTCATATAATTTTCTCTCATTTAATGCTACTTAGTGCCCCTTAGATATGTGGTGCAACACCGGCTGTGCTAAATAGCATTACTCAAATTTGTTTATACATTTTAGCTATGCTCATTATTTTGCCTCTGCATTTTGCATTTTCAAGGAAAATTTATTGATTCCTTATCATCTCTTATTTAACATATTTTTATATGACATCGGCCAATACATTTTAATGTAATTTAAATAATTTAAGAAGTAAAGTATTTAAAATTGTAGCTTATTAAATGTAATTATTGTAAATTAAGAACACGCGGTTGCTTTGACTCTCAAATTTGAAAAACCAAACTCACTTTATACTTTAAAAATTAAAATAAAGTCTCTTAACTTATTTTTAAGCATTAACCCTCCAAAATGAAGAACGTCTTGTATTTAGAAAGTCTATTGAAAACATTATTGAATATTTCAATTTGTAAATTAAAATAAGCAAGCAGTTGCATGATCTTTCCAGACTTCATAACATGGCTTTGGCCTTTTATTGATGGGACACAAAAGAATTAAAAGCTTGTATATTAAATTGTTGAGTTTTGTTCAATACCACATACTAAATATGCACTTATAGCCTTTATAATGATGCTAATGCAGCAAGTTGACAAATATTTTTAAATATAAATTCAAGTACAATAGTTCAAACGGTTTCAATTCCCCCTATCAAGATGGCCTCTGAAAGCATCTCAGTATCCAAATCATTGAAATTAAATTACATCAAGATGATCTACTAGCACCTAACTCATCACTAAATCCGTTTCGAGATTCAGATAAATCCTTGTCACATCTTATTATTATTCAACCACATTATATTAAACATGGAAATAGTAAAGCAACGAGCTTTTTCATTGTCTCATCGGCATACAAAGCTAGCAAGAGAGAACTAAGCACTAATCAAAATTACTCAACTATATTGAGTTGACTTTTGAGTGGACCTAGCACTTAGTATTTGTAGCCCTTAACAAACATTCCCTTCTTAGCTCCTCGCTCTCACCTTCCGCTGAGTACTTTTCGAGCTGCGTCGAGTTCGCCTTTGCTCACACCAAAAGTGGTTTCTGTGCAGCTTCTACGTTATCTGGGTGTCATTGCCATGTCTTAAGCACTGTGTTCTCTAGTGTTCGTGCATAGGAGAAAGAGACGTGCCATGGATTGGGACTCTGGTTCATTGCATTGAGGTTCAATGTAGCCTCCATTTCAGATTGTCCTCCTGATAAGAACTAAAATAGGAAAGAAATATTTCATTGAAGGGACATTGAAATAAAAAATAAAAATAAAAAAAGTGGTCATAAGTATAAGCAGAACTGGGAAATACTCAAAGAACGACCCCAACATTTACTGTATGATTGCAAGGCTAAAGAGCATTCCTGATGCAAGAATTCAGTTCATGTTCGTATTCTGCTATCATAAAACTGTTTAATTTATGAAAAGAAGGAAGGATGGTTCATTTCAACACTATCAACTTGTTTAATGATCACCATATTGGGTAAATTTGGCGGCACCAAGCATATTTTCATCTCTGTGTGCTTTTTATTTGAGTACTTTCAACTGCAGAGCTTGAAACACCCTCTCTTTAGTTTTGACCTCAATATACTAGTCCATGGTCTCACCCCACCAAACTTTTGAGGTTACACACTTGGTGCATCGGACACAGAGGTTTAAAATTCGCAGAATTAACTTAATTGATATGGGGTCCGAGTTTTATATCATGATTCCTGGAACTGCCTGGGGCACACTCCTTTTGTGCATGGTGATTGTATATTTGGCAATACTCTCTGGAGAAGCCTTCTCCTTGTGTTCAGCACCTGGAGTTACCATGCTAGGTTTAAGTAGAATGCCTTCAAAGACAACGTTGTTATCTGCCTAGTAGAACACCTCTGACCACACATGCTCTGGCATTTCAAGTGTCCTCTCAATTGGGCGATCGCCATCCAGAAGAATTTCATGTTCCACAATAGGCACGAGACCATTGTACTGCACAAGAAATCACAAATACATATTATTTCACCACCAATAGAAAGATAGATATCTGTCTCGTTCTTCTGGTTTTTAAGAATTACGCCTGGATTCAATGCACTGAAACAAGGCAAGCACTCTCGAAAGAGATGGAATTGGGATTTAGATAAGTACCTGAGAAATAGCAGCATAACGAGCAAGACCCCATGCAGCTGCTTTAACAACCAAAGCAAAAAGACCACAGGATATGCTAACAACAGCTCTCCTGAAACATTAGAATGCAAAGAGAAAAAGGTCAGCACATCATTTGTTTTTCTTCCTTAGAATGAAACAATTTATTGACATAGGCATCCGAAAGTAAAGGATACAGTTGACGTATTTAAACGAAAATAGCACACCATTTTGCAAAACGAGCCCCTTGCTTATAGTATTCAACAGATCTAGAAGCCAATCCATCTAGCCCCTGGCACCAATATTCACTGTTGGATCTTGGTAGCGGAACCAAACCTTGTCAAAAGGACAAAAAAATAAAAAATAAAAATAGCAGAGATATGTAATAACAGCACTAATCCCAAAATCCAAGGTAATTTGGTGATCTTCAAAAAAAAAAAAAAAAAAANCAACTTTGATACCGGGTACAATATCTTCATCTCGCAAACAGTCCACAAACTTCTTTCCACCTTTAGACTCAAGCTGACTGGTAAAGAGTCTCCTCAAAGAGAATGGCACCAGAAATATAGTTTCCAAGGCCAGGACTAGGAGTGGTCAGCAAAAGTTGTCTATAAGCCTGTCTCTTTGTTTCTGTATTGTCAAGTCCAATGGATGCCAACCTCTTTCCACAGGCTGCATTTGATTCATCAACGACAAGGATACCACGACCTGGAGATGCAATTGATTTTTGTTCCCAAAAGAGAACAAAATAGAAAACACCTTTAGCAAGAGGCACCAAGCTGAACATCCAACTCATTAATGATAAACATTAATAATTGCAGTATAAACACCAAGCACTTCCCATTTTACAATTATTATATAACATGTTTATGTAGGCTTTACTTATAAGGAGGAGACAAAATCTTTTACCTTGATAAGAGGACATAATATTTTATGCTATTCTAAATAAGTAATTTCGACTTCAAAACCTGGTCACTTGTA
Source organism: Fraxinus quadrangulata (assembly GCA_903798255.1). NCBI lineage: Eukaryota > Viridiplantae > Streptophyta > Magnoliopsida > Lamiales > Oleaceae > Fraxinus > Fraxinus quadrangulata. Next base: position 29,813 of record CAIGRB010059888.1, read on the forward strand.
TTTCTAGTTTGGGTTTAAATTCCAAATCATATGGAACTTGGAAAATATAGCTAAAGATGAATTATGCTGCCACGGGGCTAGATATTAACTATTTCGATTTTAATTAATCCATTTAAATCATTAAAAGAAGACAAAAGTGGACTTCGGAATGAAATTTGAATAAACTCTTTTTTATCATTCAATCAGCATATATATCAACAAAAAGTTGCCATATGACGACAGCTTGAAGACCTCACCACAGAGTTACAATTCTAACAAAAGTTCCCTTATTATCAAATGATAGAAAAACATAATTTAAATCAATGGTATTGATTTTAACATCTCAAAGGGTGTCAAACTACTTGTACACCATGGACGTACAACTAGCTTAATTCTAATAAAATTCTATCAATCAATCAACATGCGGATCTACCATACACCTTTAGTGGTACTCTTATACTATGCTATATGCATCATAATTTGTGAACTTTTACAAAATTACCCCCATTGGGGTTATTAGTTGAAATAATAATGAAACGACCTTTCAATTTCTTTGGAAGGAAGACGACTTAGCTACTCAGGTAAAAAGTGAGATACTTGCAATAAAAGGTTGAGGCTATCTTCCTAGTTGTACCTCCAACATGATAATTAGTTATTAGATTTAAGCAAAGGATGAATGAACTTAAAATGAGCCAAAAGAAAGTTGGAAAAGTATTTTGAAAAAGTAAAAAAAATCCCCCATGCAGACACGTCTTTGGAGTATTTATAGGTGTTTGGTGCCATGTAACCGCCAAGTGGTTTCCGTTCACGTGTCCAATGGTTAACGTCCATTCACTAGCGATTTCCACCCACGTACTTAGTGGTCAACTTCTACCCACTAAGTGGTTAAAAGGATCAACGATAATCGTCAAGCAATTTTCAATTAGCGACCAATGGTTGGTCGATCGATCGTAGTGGTGGTCGATCGATCACAATGGTAGCCGGGCGATTACCGTCACTCGATTGGCTATCGTAGGCCATTTTTTATATCACATAGCACCGGTAGGATTTTCTAAAAGTTAAAACTTAAAACTTAAAACTACCTGTTGACCCCATTTTTCGTAACGATTACATGGACAACGTATGCTGGACCCACTCCCGCATTTGCAAGCAATTTTCTGCACATTTTGACCTGATATTCGGGTAGGTTAGGATGATTTTTATGGACGTGAGAGATACTTTACGGTACGAGACAAAAAGGTTTGAGCACGACAATTCGACTAAAGATTATTACACATGAACAAAACATTCATGAACTCAACCAAAATTGAAATAATTTGATTCAAGCAAATAAATATGAAGTAAGCCAAAAAGGGGAGATTTAGTGTGGTTTTAAGTATAAAAGGTTTCATTATTCTTCAAATGGTATAAGTTGTGAGTTTTTATAAAGTTGTGGTCGAATTGGTAGTTGTTGGATAACAACGACGTGGTCTCATCTCCCAAGTCGAAACCTCACATCACTCAGTCTGCTATGCAATTAATACATGACAACAAGTTAGCCACCCAATACACTAGACTGACAATCCTGACATTCATCATTACAAACGTTACACCAATCATTCTTAAAAATTGTATGCGAATCCTCTAAAGGATGACAAAGGCTTCAGCCTCAAGAAACTTCGTATTAGAAGTCTTTGGTGTGAGGAACTTCGACTTCTTCTTTGAGGACTTCAGCCAAAAAGGGGATTGCTTCGCTATTTGACCTCTTTATTTTGATCAATTGAACTTTCATCATCTTGACCAAGTTCGACTGACATCCCCACGTGGACTTACATTTCCACGTAGAATATGACATGGTCTCTTGATTAGAGCCTCGCAACAATAGTCTCCCAGGTGTAACTATAAATATTCATATTATAATTACATCTTAAAGGTATTTTACCTGCATGAGTAACTTATCGAGGTTGTTGACCGATGCTGTGTACTTCGAAGCTTCTGATTTTGTGGAAGAAAGAGTGTCGGCTAGTCATACTTGATTCGAGGTTGTCCGATTTGAGGATGTTTACACATCCAAAGCCATGCCAAAGTAATGTAGAAGACTGAAGTGATTTGTCTTTGTTACTTATTGATGCTATAGTTTTGAAATGTTGTGAACAAGATGCGCCATTGATTATTGTGTTAAAATGACTAGATGTCTTATACGTTTTCGAGAAAGAAGGACTGCAACGTTTCAACTTTTCATAGATGCAATCGTTGCCATATTTAATGCACAACGATGACGTTTGTGGACATGTTTTATGGGAGGCAGACACATTGGCACACATAGCTTAGACGCTCTAATCTGAATCGAAGAATACGAAGAGACGGATGACATGGATGGCTCGGATTAACCCTTATATGAACGGTTGGATCAGGAACAGACCCAATGAAGGCCCGATGGAGGCAGATGCCTGCACTGGAATTTGGAATTTTGGTCACCCCATTTAAGAATATAAGCCCTTAGTCCACTTAAGCTTTTAAAAAAAAAAAAAAAAAAATTGGAATAGGCCAAATAAGTGGCCCAATCTTGTAAGAAATGCGGATGAATCAGATGTTCATCCACCAACCCTTCCTGTGGATGGTTTCCGCTCCTGACTAGCGACTACGAACCTAGTTACCAATTACCATATACCACTTACCCAACCCAAACTTGAAAACCCCAATTTCCACCAAAACACTCAAATTCATGAAATTAAAACGGTGAAGCCGTATGTATCAATTAAAGCGGGTAATAACCGGATAATTTTTGTAATTTTATCTATATGATATGAATATGTAGGTTTGAATTGTTTTGTGAGATAAACTATGAATGGATTTGATGCCGTGGTTCAGAGTTTTGTTTCTTTGTGATATATTATATTCTAATTCTGAATATGCAATTTTTTTTTGAAAATGCAAATAATTTCTAGAAAGTTGACACATATGCAGATTTTAACTGAGTGTTGTTGCAGTATTTATGATATTATGTAAGCTATTAACTTGTATACTAAATTCACAGAAAGAAGCTTTACCTCTTTGGAGTTCATAACTTTAATTGTGTTGTAGTTGTAGTTCGATTCAAATGTTAGTTATTGAATTTGTGTTCATCCTTTATTGTTGGTGAATTTGAATATATGATACGGCACGTCTTAAATTAACATTTTTTTATTTCATAGTGAAAGTAGTCATGGAAAGATTTTATAAAAGAAATTCTCTTGACGATGTGGAAAAATTTACTAATATTATCTACAATGGAAAAAATTCCTAGGCTCGTCCCTAGGTTGGATGATTAGGATTCAGATCCAACGGTTGGGATTAATGACCCATGCCTATAAAAGGCAAATTCTTTACCCCTTTCATTCTTTACTTTGTGAAAAGAAATTATTTTCCAGTCTTTCCCTTGCGTCAAAAAGTTCTCTAAGACTTTTTCTCTGGCCGGTGATCTTTCATATTCATTCCTTAAGTTTGTGAGTGTTCATCCCTCTTCACTTCTTCATCGATTCTTGTTTTTCTTGAAATCACGAGCTCTTCAAACTCTGGTGGGGAAAACTTAGACTTGTGTGCAATGGCATTTGAAATGGGAGTAACTATAACAAATACGGTCGACCTGGTTCAAGTCATTAGGGCAGGCTCGAGCATGTTGAGCCCTAGGGAAGGTCATTTGGGCTATGATGTTAACTGAGGGGTTGCTAAGGTTCCATCAAATGTTCCCACTGCCAACCTTGTAGAAATTAGGGAGAGATACCGTATTTCTCACAATCGAACTCTTAGCCCCTTCATCTAAGGAGATAGCCTGCTTTCTTAAGCTGTGATGTGTGACCATTAGTGAATACCTTTTGAAGGAGGATTTCGTCTACCCCTTCATCCATTCTTTAAGGTCGTTCTTAAGTTATATGGGCTGGCACCTACCCAACTTGTCCCCAATACATGGGCCCAGCTAGTGGAGGCTTATTTTCTGTGGAAAGAGACCTCACTGGGTAAGGAAATGTCCCTCCATGTTATCCTGACTCTTTTCCAACCTAGGCCTTGGGGAAGTAAAACTCAAAGGGTTGGTATTCACTATGCCCCTGGGGAGCCCACCTTCCATTTGTGGTAGGTCTTTCTTCTTCCATCAAAAGATAGAATGAGACTTGGTTTTGGATGAAGGAAATGTGGCTGATTTGTGAGGGTGATGGGTTCCTTAGCTAACAGTTCCCACTCACTACTCAGAAGCTCGTGAGAATATCTTTGATTTATTGCATTCTACTTGTATCTATTACATATTTTTGGTAGTCTAACCCCCTCCATCTTCCAGGTTCAATAGATCGTTTCGAACTTTTCGAAACTGAATTGGGCGTGGTAGAGAACGTATATCGTCGCCACCTATCTTCACGCGAATTTGAACGTCTCGTCTTGAACTGAAAATTTTACGAAGAATTCGGCCTGATGGCTCGTAGAGATAAAACTTTGATCAAAATTTTCATTTATTCCTTTATAAGTTGATTTACTAAAGCTCATTTGATTGCAGAGAATTTTGAGAAGAAAATATATCTAACACTGGATGCCTCGATTCTTGCCGTGACCTCTACCTCTAGGAAGAGGGGACACAAACCCTCCTCTACCGCGGCCAAGCATGTCAATGATAAGGTTGAGAAGGCCAGCAAAAAGGGCACTGAATTGGAGAGGCGTCCTTTACCGAAGAGTAAGGGAAAGGAAAATGTCAAGGAATCCCCGAAGAAGAGCCGTACCTTCTCGTCTACAAGTGTAGGAGGATCGGTAGCATGCCCCCTACCTCTACCTCCAGCCCCTACTGGAGAAAAAATGATGGCAACCTCTATCATTGCGGCAATATTGGATTTGAAGAGGCTCTTGTCCACCGTGCCCCTGAGGCACGAGCCGATGAAGAAAAATAAGACCAGCAAGGGCTCTTCTGCCAGTGGGGGGCTCCCCCCAAGGTCAAACTTGCTTTGACCAAGAATGACAAGCTGGCTCCAAAAGCTCTAACCATGCTTCCCTGGAGATCCAGATGGCCATCGCTACTTTTCATAAATACTGGACATATCGTTGGCAGAACTTTGTGTAGTCCAGTGATGCGGATGATCTCTTTACCACAATGGTGAGCCAAACGAGGAGGGCTTTGAGGTGGCCATAGAGGCTGAAGTCCTATTAAAATCCTTCAGAAGAAAAATAAATATTTTGCTAATAAGGCCTCCAGGGTCAAAGAAGAAGACAGGAAAGCAAGATCCAACGCTGAGAAAATTATGAAGCAACAGGCTGAGGAGTCCGTGAAACTCACCTCTGCTTTGGTAGAGAATGAGAATTTGAAGAAAGAAGTTCATTTTTCGCGGAGCGAAATGGCTTATATGACCAAGCGAATAGAGACTTCTAATGCGCACCAACAAATTGTTTTAAGGCCCTGGAGGCTTCAAATAAAGAATGCGTCCTACTGAAGCAGCAAGTGGAAGCGTTGAATTCCAGAGTTGGTGGCCTCATCGAAGAAGTAGAGACGGCTCGAGGTGAAGCTCAGTCTGCTGGCGATAAAGCAGTAAAGTGTGACATTACGAACTTCTACCTAACAGAGGAGTATCAATGTTTCGCCAAGTATTGGTGGAGGTTTGCTTGCAACGAAGTGATAGAATTGAATGTTGTTCATTCTCAATCCGTTGACACGTCCGAGTTAAGGTAGGAATTCTTGGAAGAGGGTAGGAATTCTTGGAAGAGGGCGAACCTCAGACCCCAGATAATACAATTGAACTGGAAGATGATGAAAAGGCTGGGGTGAGCAAGCTGAGAATGAGACGGAGGCTCCTAATGACATCGTTCCAGTTGCTGGCGACTAGCCTGACCCTTCCAATTAGCTTTTAGCCTCTCTTTTTTGGTAACTGGCATTTGGCCTCCAATTGTAAGACACCCCATTATTAATGAAATTTATTTTCTTTACACTGTGTTTGTTTCTAGAATTTTGTACCACTTCTTTACTTATGTTGTGGTTTCGTGATGTACTTCAGCTTGAGATTTGTTTAACTTACCTTATAATTAGCAATTTGTTGTACAAATGTTAGAAGGTCGTATTGCTTTGTGACTACCTGTCTTTCCTAAGCATCGGGGTCGAGTGGATCGCCCATGTTAAGACCCTCACAATGACTTTTACCATTGAAGGCAAGTGTTGTTCACTTCAGCGAGTAAGGAAGTGGTTCCCTTTGGAATACATCTTTTCGTTGGAATGCCCATGCTTCCCGGGCAAGGACATCTCCCATGACTTTTGTTGTTGGGAGGATCTCTTCTTTTCAAGAGTTTCATTGAATTAAGAAAATCGTACAAACTGAATATTTACATTTCTACTGATAATACTTTCTCAAATGTTCTGCATTCCAAGGTTGAGGTCGTGTCTTTCCATCCAAAATTTCAATTTTGTAGGTTCCTAGCCGAAACTCTGCTTTGATGCGGTAGGGGCCGTTCCAGTTAGGACCAAAAGTCCCCACTCCTAGTTCTATAGAAGATAAAAATACCCTTCGTAGCACTAGGTCATTCAAACAAAAGGACTTCTTCTTAACATTAGAATTATAGTGGCGGGTCATCTTTATTTAGTAGGCAGCCAATGTCACTTGAGATTTATAATCACGATCACGTACTAGTCAAAAAATCAAACACGATCACATTCACATATCTCATAGTTTATGGGTCGCAAATCCCTATTAAGTCAAAATTGCACAATTAACGGATCGCAAATCATTTATTAGTTACAAATCACAATTAAATGATAACAACCACCCCATCCACTTTGCCACTACAAGCACTAGCCAAAATCGTCGCCACCCCCTCAAATCCACAATACAACAATTTGTTTACGTGCCTTTCACCAATCCCGGGCGGCTAATCGATGATGTCGCTAAAGAGAGAGAAATGGTTAAGAGAGACAAATGGATTTTGTAATTAGTGTCCGATTTTTTGAAAAAATCTTGGTAACCTGATCTATGATAATCAAATTTTAAAACTACAGATAATTTTCCCTTAAATATAATTATTATTTATAGAAAAATATTAATATATTCCTAATATACAGATAATTTTCTATATAATCATGCACAGTCAAAATCCAGCTATTTCAAAAAATAAAAATAAAATCTAATTTTATTGACAAACACATGGAACATTGCTCAATTTAATTTAGTAAATATGCACCTTTAAATAATTTTCATTACAGTGTCAAGAATTACGTAAAAAAATATAAAATAAGCATTTTATAATTAAATATATATTTAGTTGTTGCTTAAAATACGGAAACGAACAAGAACTCAATTCCTTGTTACTTTTCTCTCTCGCTTTAAATTTAATAATGAGATTAAAAATGAGATATTTTTAATCTCA